>JAXDDX010000036.1:832500-895000 GCA_034670405.1 Hoplostethus atlanticus | reverse complement strand
GAGAGAGAGAGAGAGAGAGAGAGAGAGACTGTGTGTCTGTGTGTGTGTATGCGCGCGTGTGTGTGTGTGTGCTTGAGTGTGTGTTGGCGCTGGATCCTAGATTGTCAGATAGTTTTGACCCCACTTCACTCAGCATCTACACACACTCACACACACACACACACACACACACACGCACACATACTCAGTCAGTTCTCAAGGACATGTCTCTCTTCCCAAGGGCAGAACAGAGGTGTATCAAAGGGAAGCTCTCTAACTGCTCTTTATCATGCATGAAGATATCTCTCTCTGTCTGTCTGTCTGTCTCTCTTCACACACACACACACACACACACACACACACACAAATGCACACACACACTGTCATCATGGCTGCCCAGACTCAGGAGACATTTGTTTTGAATATGAGAGCACCTGTAAGTTACCCATCGTTTCATTGAACTTGTGAATCCACTAGTTCCACAGTGTATTATTGCGTGTGTGTGTGTGTGTGTGTGTGTGTGTGTGTGTGTGTGTGTGTGCGTGGCTGAGCTTGAATTCAGGGTTTGTTGTTTGTTCTCTACATATTCACTGTATTAGCATTTTCTTCACCACTATCACGGAGGATGTAATTGAAAGCACTTTGAATGCTGGCGGTATGCTTATGCCTGCTTCCCTTGAGTTGTCATTAAGCCTACTGTCTCCCACTGCAAGGCATGGAGTTTCCCTGCCAACAGCTTGATGTGGCTTGTATAATGGCCAGTATGAACTGGTGCTGTCAACCTGTCACTCCGTCCTGTGTTGCTACATGCTGTCGACGTGCGCGGTAAAACATCACGGACATTTAAATGAAAAGCATTCATTAGCTATGATCCCATATCAAAACATTTGGAATGTAATCGCCATAATCAACATGAGATTGATGGTTCACAGAAAACAGGAGCACGCTGAGTGACAGAACAGAGAGGTAATGCTGGGTTGAGTTGTCGCAAATTGTACCTACGCTCAGCTTCTTAGCTGGGGGTAGTTTTAGCTCCAGTGAGTGCGCTGGTTAAGCTGAACCAACTCAAAGACGTTAAAAACTGTTTTGTGTTATTTCTCTCAGGGTTAGATGGATGTGGGTATTTGCAGGCTGATACTGCTACCTTTGTACTGAAGCTGCCAATAGCCAGTATTTTCTGCCAGTAATCAATATCTTTGAATTTGACCATTTTCATGCCCAAATCTACAAGAATTCAGTGTTTTCTTGGCAGGGTGGAACAGCCTCTGAAACAACATTTGGACCATCATGAGAAACTAAAACTCTCCATTGAAACTCAGACTAATGGAATTATTTTTGGTGATTTGGCAGCTTCTTAAGGCAGGATGACCTAAACTAGGAATATATTACTGCCTTTAAATAAATAATTACTTTACAAAACATTATTGAACAGTTCAATGAATAAATCAAATATGCATCAGAGGTGGAGGACCGGACAGCTCAGTCGGTAGAGCATGAGACTCTCAGGGTTGTAGGTTCAATCCCCATATAGTGTCAACTATCATGCATCTGCACTGGATCTTGAAAACTATAAACTATTATAGACATAACTAACAAGGCTGTTTCCTGAGGGATGCAGTGAACCTAAGATGACTTCTTTATGCAATCATTGCACAAGTCTGAGTAATCTGACTGAGGCTCTACTAGGCTGGGTGTTGTGTGCAGCAGTGACCTTCAAACTAGATTATACTGTAGGTGGAGAAGCTTTTTGTGTGTGTGTGTGTGGGTGTGTATGTCTGCAAGGTGTTTTGTGGGTCTCTTGTGTTTGATTTGCTCTGATGAATCACTCCCTGAAGAATACCAACAAATAAGCAGAAATCCGGTTAGAACTTTATCAAAATGCCCCAAAATAACTCAAATCAAACAATCAGCAACATACTCATACAGCCACATAAACTAATGATGAAGTTTCAGAAACTATCGAGATGCGTACAATTTCAGAACTTGGGCAGTACACCTTGTGTTCTTGTGTGTTCTACCCATCCATCTCGTTTCAAGCACCTAACAATGATATTTCTCCAAATCACGGCTGCTTTACCTTTTTCATTGTCTCTTCAAATCAGTCACTTGACGAGCGTCAGAGGCTCTCGTGTTGTCTCTCTTCAAGCTGTAATTGAGAACAAATATGAAGAGGGAGAGTGTTTAATTGGGGGGTTTGTTGGGCACCTAGAGATCTCCTCATCTCCCTGCATTTAATCTGTTTAAAGAATAAATTATGTAGATTGCAGTTTTTTGCGAGCCCTAGTTGCAATGTGAACTCACGGTGACTTCTGCTTCTGCTTTTTCTTTTTTTTTTTCCCCATCGCTGAGTGTTACTTCAAAGCTGGGTAGTGATCAAAGACAGAGGGAAAAAAATTCCCCAACGCACCGGCGCCCTGCATACATACAGCCTCTGCCCGTCTCGACGCTGCAAACTCTCGCTGAGAAAACAAAGGCAAACGACAGCGTCTGATGTCTTTTTGGTTTTTTTTGTGTTTCCTCCAGCACAGTCCTGTCAGACATCGCAACATTTCAATTGATTTCTCTTTTCCCCTCATATGTGTGTGTGTGTTCTATTTTAGAACGCAAGCCGAAACACTGAATTAGTCATTAAAGGGCATATATACTGCGACATGGCCTAGATAACACATCACAGGCCTGGATTGAAGAGCTGACTTGTCATAAATGAAAGCGCGCCTTGGGAGCCCGAAGAGAAAGAGCAAAAGAAAAAAAAAGAAAAAATCTTGCAACTTGTGTGTCGCGTAAAATGAAATTGAATACAATAAAAGCCCCGCCGGGGGGTTACTGTGGGTTCAACATCAATGATTACTGTGTTTTGTCTCATTGGCAGTGTTTGTTTGTCCCGCAGACTTAAAGTGAGGAATGTAATACATTCTTGTCCAGTAATTTAAGCATCTATACATGTTTCATCTGTCATGTAGGCCATGCATGATTTATAAGCAGCCCTCATTAGAGAGAAGGTTGAGACAGGATTTTCAAACTTCTAATTGAGACATCACCCTCTCTATCAACAGCTCTCCCATGCATACTGATAGGCAGTGAGTCTCTAGCCAGAATCCGAGACTCACAGCCCCCAATGTACAATCCCAATCCCAATCCCGCTATACAGAGACCTCTGCCATTGGCCAGTCGCTGCACCAATCCAACCCTGTCCATTCAGCCATACCATACTCCCACCATTGCTTGTATATCCTTCCATGGCCAGAATTTCAGTGCTCAGTTCTCAGCTGGGGGTTTTTTTCAGTCCGCTTCAAAGTAACTGAGTAACTTTTACGTTTCAAACAACATTTTTAGTTGGCTCAAAAACATATTTGTTACTGATTGGCCCAGAGGGGCACTGCATCATTCATATGGGATGACATGTTTACTGTTGCCTTGTTTTTAATTAAAATAATCTAGTTTGATCTAGTTTGTCCTTTTTGCATTGCATGGGAAGGAATACTATTATTATTATTATTATTATTATTATTATTATTATTATTATTATTAGAAGAATAATAAGAATAATGTAAGTAATGTTGCTAATAATTAATTAATTTGAGCTTTACTGAAGTATAATTTCAGCAGAGTAACAGTTGCTGAGCAGGACATCTTGGTATTCTTTCGACCCTTGCATTCCTCCATCATGTTCTATATGAGCAGTACCAGCACAGGGAGAGTGGCGGTGACCTCGGGGTATGACAGGCTTTAACTAGCAGTAGGTGTCTCTCAATCTGCTGGTCTGCACCAGCCAAGCCTGTTAGTCACACTGGTGGAACGCCTGGAAGAGCGAGTTGCACACACACACACACACACACACACATAAATATACATACACACACAGTGTCCTGTGGATAGACTTAATCCAGCCGTTAAATGCAGCAGGCAGCGATAGCAGAACTAGGTCAGTTCTGGAGAAGGCTGTGCTATGAAACCATTCCCCTCAGGGTGGATTTGGGTCTGAACTTTGGCTGACCCCCCACAAGTACAGACATACAATGAAACCACCGAACTGACTGGATGGAATCCATTTGAATGAATGCTGACAACTTTATTGATCAGGCTAAAATGTAGGCTTAAGCCATAGGAAGAGTATTTTGGACCTGGCTTGATAAAATGGCTTTGCTTTAATTGGGTGTTCTTCATGCCGAGGTTTACCAGTGTAGAGAGAGTCAGTTCAAAGCTCTCAGGAGCTTGAAACGATGGTGAGTCATGGTTTCTACTTCACCTAGACATTATTGGAATTATGCAGTGTGGTGGAAAGAGTAGGGGAGGATTTTGATTGAAGGATGCTTTAAGCCTGTATTGTTTGTGTGTGTGTGTGTGTGTGTGTGTGTGTGTGTGTGTGTGTCTGTGTGTGTGTGTGTGTGTATGTGTGTGTGTGTGTGTGTGTGTGTGTGTGTGTGTGTGTGTGTGTGTGTGTGAATGTGTGCGTGTTCTGGTACTTAAATCCTTGTAAGAAACAAGTTTTAGACTGTCGGAGTGACATGTCACAGTTTACCAGGTGATAATGAGGTCATGATGATGATATAATTAAATTGTGATGAAAAGAGAAGTTTGCTCTCTCAAGATAATGTGATAATTGTGATATGTGTGTGTGATAGTGTGATAATCATTTGAAGAAATGAGGAAAATCATAACTATAACACAAGCGAGACAATTTGTAAGAGACAATTTCAGCTTCCGTATAGTAGAACAGCCAGTTCAGTTTACAGTTCAGAGGAGCCAAAGTCTATAATCAACTTCCTTCCCACTTCTTTGACCTCTCTCCCCATCCATTCAAGAAGAATGTCAAACAGTTCTTAATTACTGTAATAACCGTTTTGTCTACTGAGCCAGTGCACAGTAGGATCTGCAGTCTCGTTTGGACTGTGACTGTGATTATCATTCCACTTATTCTTTCTTCTTTGTTTCTCTTTCTTTCTTTTACTTGCTTTTCTGTCCTTGACTGTTGAAACCCGAAATATGTAACAAATACGAAGAAAATCAATAACACCATGTCAGTCTGGTTAAGGGAGCCACTCGATAAGCCTCTCGGGGTTTCTTTGGTCTTCCTTGCGCAGCGTTACATATTTGATCGTATTTTGCATTTGAAGCTATCCTGATGTGCTAAATAAAGGAGTTGTGAGGTTGTGAACTGCACATAACAGGAGTAAAATAATATGAGCAACCACAGCCACTCTTGGCTTCCATCATCTCTGATAGGATCTGCAGAAGGTACCCACGGCCATGTGGCATGACTTCTATAATAACCATGAGGAGAAACATGGTGCAAAGTGCAAAACTGCTAAAATCACATAGTGCCACTACTGAATTGGGTTTAGGGTTAAGATTAAGGTTATGAGTGTGGAGTGTGAACATATGTGCATTTGTGCATTTGTGTGTATCCTTTCTTCCAATGTGTGTATGCTTGCGTGGGTTTGACTTCTTACTTTTGTACCCATGTACAATTTGAGGTGATGGTGATTGAAATGATAGCGCTTAGCCACCAATCAGTTGAATGGTAGAATTTTAACTTTAGTGGAGCCATTTGAAACCGCCATCACTCTTTGTAATGGTAACACTCTACGCCATTAGGCTTCAGCAACTAGTCAAACGGATGGCTCATCTGAAATTCACAAATCTCCCCAAAATGCAAAGTGTCTCTTGGTGCGACTGTAAGGGCCGATAGTTAGAAAGACAAAGGAGCTCTTTGCAATTTCGTAATCACTAGTTTGTGTGTCTGTAGTTGTGTGTAAGTGTGTGTATGTTTATGTCTGTGTTTTGTGTCTGTGGATGTCTGTGGATGTGTTCAAGTGTTTATGTGTGTGTGTGTGTTTGTGTGTGTCTGTCTCACTTTCACTGTGTGTGTGTGTGTGTGTGTTGGTTTGTTCTCATATGTGTGCGACTCCTTTCTAATCTAGTGCCAGCTGCAGGTATTAGGCAGCTCATCCCCGTCCTTACATTAAGGCTGATGTATGCTTATTGAGCAGCCAGAGATGGCGACTGGAGGTCTGATTTATAATCCAATACAGCTTGTTTTATGTGGGATTGATCTGTCTGTGTCTCCATCAGCAGAACATTCTCCTTGTCTTTATTCAGAATGACAGCAGGGGATAAAAGCATGATGGTGTAAGAAAAGAGAAAGATGAAAGGGTTTACAATCAGAGAGTTTAGATCCCGTCACCCTATCAAATTCAAAATTTCGACCAGGAAAAATGCAACTGCAACTTAAAGTTGGAATTCCACATTTCTCAACCCCGAGGAGCTGATGTCAAGGCATACAATGTAAATGCTACATTGCATTCATTTTAACCTGTTATAATCTCCAAAATAGACTTAAGTTTAATTTTCAACATGTATGACCTTAATTTTATTAAAACAATGGTAAAATGGCGAAAACATATACATTTGAAATGGAAAGTTGCACTTACAGTTGCCAACAGTTGCTAACTAGCCTAGCTAGCTGTTGCATCGGGCCACACCAACATCAGTCCATGTGTCCATGTTAGCAAAATTTGCCATTCCCATTCAACCTTTTGAGTTCAATCCATCATAATGTACATAAAAATACTTGAATAGAAACACAGCTAATATCTCTACAGCTCACAACACTGTTATGAAAGATTGCCCCAGTCATGGGGAACCTGGATAGATCATGGAATCTGTCTTTTCCCTTGCTAAGGGAAATTATAAGCATCTGAATTTGGATTCAGACAAACCCGGTTTAAACCAGATGTGAGCAGGATTTATTTAGAAATACGTTCTGGTATACTTACTAACAGGTTTGTTCCTATCCACCAGTATCCTGACGGTCCATTTTGACACGTATGGTATTAAGTGAGCTGCCGGCCATCTGTTTGATTTATGTGCACTTCCTAGTTGGATCCACACGATGGAGCTTTTAAACGTTTGCATAGCCGTTATATGTGAATTGGAAACATATTTCATTTGCAAATGTGGTCAAGCGCGTCTCTGTGGTGATTTGGGTGAGCCTTTTGGGCGCATTTGCCTGGATTTGAGGCGTTTTTTTTCTGTCGGATTACAATCTGATCACCCAGGATGGTGTTAAAGCCAGAAGGAAAAGGGGGTCATATGGGTCATGGAAATGATTCAACAGTGTAGTGTAGCAACCAGGACTATGTCATATGTCATCCCTCTGTTGCTCTCTCTGTCTTGTCATGCCATGTGTATAGAGAAAGCCTGAAAGAAAGCCTGGCTTAAGATAAACTTGTTAATGGAGCCCCTTCCTCCTGTGAGTGTTAACAGCAGCAGGACAGGATCATGGACGGTGATTAACATTATGTGGGTGTCAGGGCACCAGAGGGACCCCGGGGTGTTGGATCCAAACCTCTCCACCTGACTACCGTCTGTCTGCTGTCACACACATGCATACACACACACAAAATCAATGAAGCGACCGCTTCTCTGCCACCCAGCGCTCTTCTCTTTTTCTTTCTCCTTGTCTCCTTTCAATCACCGTGATTCACAAAGGAAGCAGTAAGTGAAATATACCTGCAATTGCTGTGATTTTCAAAGCTTCAGGCAACCTGGAAAACACACACAGACTGTCTCAGTGTCTCTGTCGCTCACACACTCAAACTTTCTCTGTACATCTCTTTCACTCTTTCTCACTCACAGACAGACAGACACAGACTTGCACACACACACACACACACACACACACACACACACACACACACACACTATGCCCAGACAGATGCAGTGGTGGAGAGGCGGCTGTGATCCAGTGTGTGTGATGAAAGGCTTATATAAAAGGGATCATTTTGTTTCATGTTTTGTGTGTGTGTGTGTGTGTGTGTGTGTGTGTGTGTGTGAGAGAGAGAGAGAGAGAGAGAGAGAGAGCGAGAGAGAGACCAGGTAACAGAGACACACAGAGCAGGCCTCAATGGAGCAGTCAGGTTTGACTTTCTCAGTTTGTGTGGTTAAAGTAATAAAGTAATACGTCCGCCCCCAACATGTCCCCTGACAGAAAACAAACTCACCCTTTTTCCACTTACAGATGATATTCATTCTGCAGAGTCCCTCCTACACACACACACACACACACACACACACACACACACACATAAACACTCAATAGTTTCTTCCCACGAGTGGTAAATTCTCTCCTGGTGACAATGAAGGTGAGGGAGGATTTAAGAGCAGGATGTTGTGCTTCTGGCTCGACTCCGGGGGTTTGGACAAATTGGTTTGTACCTTTGTGACTGACTGGAGTGTGTCTGGGTGTGTGTGTGTGTGTGTGTGTGTGTGTGTGTGTGTGTGTGTGTGCGTGTGTGTGTGTTTGGAAGTCTACTTTATCAGGCCATTTACTTTGATAATGTGACTGAATCCATGAACACCGTGACTATTTTTTTTAGCTATTGCTTGTTTTCTAACCCAGTTATTATATATTTAGGCATAACTTGTGCACAGTTAATTTTCCAATTGACCTCCATGATGGTGCCAGCTGTGGCTGATAGACTTGTCATACCACTGCAAAGCCTCTATAGAGCTAGCCTGACTACCTAAATGAACGAAACCTTTTTCAGCATGTATCCCATGCTCTCTTTTTCTCTCTCATGCTTGTCCTCTTTCTACCTCTGTTCTACCTTTGGTTTTACCTTTCATCTTGGAAAGTGTAGTTAAGAAGTGTTTCAGTACAGTAACAAATAGTCCCACCCAGACCTAACAGCAGATGGTATGATAATAACTTTAGTTTCTTAAGGGTGCGATTAGTCATCTGAACGTAGACTAAACAGCAAACACCGTACATAGCAATGCCTCTTTTAGATTTATGGCGTTTTAAACACCTTGCTTTTTGTTCTTTCTGTGAGTAAACAAAGGAGACCTGGGTCATACTGCACTGGAAGAATTATGCTGACCCTACAAGTTGAAAATTTACATCACTCTTTATTACAAGCCGATTCAAAATAGGAATTAGTTTGTGTATAGGTGTAGTGCCCAAGGATAGAGAGGCAAGGTTGAGGATTGAACCCATCATTTCTGGATGGTCTTTTTAACCAGACCAACCTGCCATCCAGGTGACATTTGTTTGTTGTCTTCAGTGTTGAGTGTAGATAAATAGAAATATAGAAATATTAAATGATTATTATTTAATATCAGCAAGGTAACCATCAATGCTGTAGATGATGATGATGATGATGTAGAAACTGAACTGGTAATGTAATCAGAATCAGAAACAGGTTTATTGCCAAATATGTTTTCACATACAAGGAATTTGTCTTGGTGATTGGTGCATAACAATAAACAATAAACATAGAAGAATAAGAACAAAACAAGAATAAAAGCAAGTACTGTAGAGGCAAAGGTCAGGAATGCAAAAATAAAATAAAATAGAGAAAAATTCACACTAAAATATATGAAAAGATATAAGAAATAAGAAAAAAATAAAAATAAATAAAGTTTAATGGGTTCAAAATGTAAAATAAGAAAATCCTGTTAATGTAATAATTTACCACATAATGTATGCTTAATTTTTGGAGAATAGAAATGGAAATGGTCAAAGATATTGAATATGAGCACAATATCAGTATCAGTCTTCTAAAACCCAGTTGAACGCTGCTTAGAGTTTCAGCATGCAATCCATGGAAGATCCAGATCCGAATTACATCCACACCAAGGTATCTTCCAGTGCATGTTTTCACAGAGCCGTTTCCATTTCCTATCACTGATTTGTTTTTTGTTGTCGCCGTTGGATTGCCCACATTTGAGCCCGTTCATTCTTCATCTCCAACAAAATGGCAGGAAGTGTGCCTCTGCCTTCCTCCCGTTTCTAAGCAATCACACAGATGTCTGGTCGTTCAGAGCCTGCCATCCTGAAGACAGGCTGAACAACCCATACATGCGCACGCACACACACACACACACACACACACACACACACACACACACACACACACTGGGTGTTCTGATTTGTCTGTCTGATAGTGCTGTCAGTGAGACTGGATGTCAGAGAGAAGGAATCTATTACAGGATCGATTTGGCCATGCAATTAGGTGGCAATGAGAATTTCTCATTTCACTTTTCTCTCTGTACCACTCGTCTCTTGGGGTCTTTGAAGGAGGGATAGAGTGATCCACCGTGATGGGTGGCAAAGGAATAGGACTGAGGGAGGATTATGGAGGAGGAGTGTGTGAGTGTGAGGGATGAATAGAGGAGGTGTGGGAGGTATTTATGTGTAGAAGCACATAAAAGAAGTAGCGATTGCTGGGATTATATACAGTGTTGTATACATAAAGTGTGTATGTGTGTGTGAGCGAGCATGCAGACAAACGGTGCATGTCTTTCATCTGCATTTATCTGAGTCCCCTCTTCTTTTACTCTGTTGTTTGGCTGCTTGCCGTTCTCCTCCTCTTCTTCTCCTCCTCCTCTCCTCATCTCTTTTTGGCAGACATTTCGGGTTAGCTCACTAGAACTTGACGAGCTGGTGAGCAGCTTTTCATTTACACCTGCTTTTCAATCGGCATCGTTAAAAAACCCACCTCTGATCTGCGACTGTGTGTGTGTGTGTGTGTGTACTTCTGAAGGCCTTCTTATATCATCACATTGTTGATAGTCGCCTCAAAAGACAAAGCTCAAAGTGCTATGCTTGCTCAGCAGTGGTTTTGAGTTTTCTGAGGAGTTTTGAGTTTTGGAGAAAAACTGTGCTAGTCCTCCGGCCAACTTTTCTGTGCAAACTGAGGTCGTGAACTCTGATGATCTCCATGACAAGTGTTGCTTCTCTGGGCAAAATTACACTTTCTCAACAAATCTAGTGAACTTCAGTCCACGGTTGGTTGCATCTCTCCCAAGGCAATAGCTTTGAACAAATTCAATGCCACAGATTTGAAATGTTGAAATATAATCTCATATATACTGAATGTGGAAGAGCAGGTCTTTCGTTATTTAAACATCAATAATACAAAAAAATACACCTGCATAAGGTAAAATTATACTCCAATAAATGTACAACAAATGTTACATAACAGCAATGCTTACAGACCTGGGACCAGATTTATAAAACATTGTGTATATTTAAGTAGAAATCTGTATACACACAAAATAGGAAACATGTACATCAGATTATAAGATTATAAAACCTTGTGTATGTTTTTCCTGATAAAACCTCAATCATCCTGAAATTGTGCGTACATGCAGGAGCCTCATGACCATGCCCACAATTTATCATAACTGTATTGTAACACATCTCCAATTAGCCCGGTTTGAATATAAATGTTCATTGTTTTTATCTGAGTTTTAGAAGAAATGGCAGAAGCTTTGGTGAAGAGTCTGAAGAAGCGTTATTTCACAGACTGTGAAGTTGAAGTAATGGTTGGAGAAATTGAAAAAATAAAAGGTCTATTATTTGGAGGTCTTAGCTCTGGCGTTACAAACAAGATAAAATATATTGAATGGCAAAAGGTAACTGGCGCAGTAAATGTTAGTGCAGAGCCCCGGACCCTGGACGAGGTTAAGAGGAAGTGATGACTTCAAGAAGCACATTACTGCACACAGAGCAAATGTGCCGGCCACTGGAGGAGGAGAGGGGACCCACTGGAGGAGGAGAGGGGACCCACTGGAGGAGGAGAGGGGACCCAATGGAGAAGAGGGGACCCCGATGGAGGAGGAGAGGGGACCCAATGGAGGAGGAGAGGGGACCCACTGGAGGAGGAGAGGGGACCCAATGGAGAAGAGGAGACCCCACTGGAGGAGGAGAGGGGACCCAATGGAGGAGAGGGGACCCAATGGAGGAGGAGAGGGGACCCACTGGAGGAGGAGAGGGGACCCAATGGAGAAGAGGGGACCCCACTGGAGGAGGAGAGGGGACCCAATGGAGAAGAGGGTACCCCACTGGAGGAGGAGAGGGGACCCAGCTTTCTCTCCGTGGCTTGTATCCTGGGCCAAACTGCCATCAGTGGCTTTGTGCCTGATGACTTGGGAGACACAGATCCACCTGCCCTGAGGGAACTTGGTGTGGTGCCCAGTTTGGATCTTATTGTAAGGAATTAAGACTTGTAATTGGACTTGCAATAAAACAGACTCATCTGTTCTTTGTTACAATGTAGCCTAGTTTTATTAACAGATCCTGACTATGAAGACGCTGGTGCCTCCAGCAAACAGGTTGAGGTTCGGGGGAGAGATGTGAGCCATTACACAAAAGGCGGTTTCCACTAAAATTACTTTTCAGCAAGAGACGCTGCAAACATTAACACGCCACAGAGATGCTTCATTAATGACACAAGTAGAGCGCCACCAGTCCAAATATAGAAATCCTTGTATTCCATCAAAATTTCCAAACCGTTAGCAGTTGTCGACCTGAGGAGAAAGTTCATCTGATCTCCCCTTGTTGCTATGCAGTCCCTACCTAACGGCAGTGAGAGGATCAGAGGGAACAGGACACTGCCTGGCAGGACAGAGGAGGCTGGTGGAGAGGTTTAATGAAGCTTCCTCCGCTGGCTAATTAAAGTCTTCCTCTCCCCCGCTCTGTCATTAAGGAGTCTTTTAACGGCAAGACGGGGGGGAAGAGGGCCTGGGAGTTTTCATTTTGCAACTCTGCTGCAGTACCAGGTAGCTCAGTGTGTGGGTGGTGCATGTAGGGCAAGGTACAGTGTGTATATGAGTGTATATGTATGTTTTTGTGTGTGTGTGTGTGTGTGTGTGTGTGTGTGTTTACAAGTGTGTGTGTGTGTGTGTGTGTGTGTGTGTGTGTGTATACTAAGTGCCACTCAGCACTTGCCAGAGGTTTGCGCATATCCTGCGTTGTTGAGATTACATTGGACCTAAGGGTTGACCCCGAAAACACACACACACACACACACACACACACACACTTTTAGCCCAAGTGCTCTCAGAAATAAAGTCATATCCCACATTTATTATTTTCCAAACCTTCCACTGTGCCTGTGGATAGGCTAATGGGCTGAGGTATCATCCTCTGACATGCTGCGTTTTTCTAATATGTTTGAACTGTTGGAGGACTCGACTGGGGTTTAATTGCTGGGGGACTACAGAGATATGTACTTAATTAAATCCCTTTACTGGGGCTTGCCGTCTGATATTTGCATTTTGTTTAGAGGTGGAGCTACCCTGTTAACCACGACGCGTTTTCACAGAGGAAGTCTGCCGTTGTTTATCATGAAACCTACATTTGGTATTTACTTTTCATGTAGGGGAGAGAGGAAAACTTTGGCTCAAGGGGACTCTTACAGCTCAGTAAACTTTGTGGAGGGCTGCACTTTGAACATTTCAATGATTTCAATATGCTTATTTTGATATATGTCTGCAAGCGGGAGAACTCGGCCCTAGAGCCTTGTGACTGTATTAAACTTCACTATGCAGGCTTTGAGCTGCATCACAGCTGCATTACGGCAACTAGACTAAAACCAATGCGAATGGAAAGCAGTGCCCTGCAGTGTGTGAGTCTAACAGTCTAACATGTCATGGTAATAAACCATTTGAAACAGGGAAATTCTCTTTAACCACTTCATTTGTGCAGTTTGAAGCCACTTTCAATTCTTCAGTCTCACTTTATTGACATGAATGTTTATTAAAAAAAAAACAATATCGCCAAAGCAGTAAACAAAATGCCAACTTTGAAATACCCTGACAACAGATCATATTGGGATGATTAATAATATATTTGGTCTGAAAACATCTGATACAGTAGAAGTACAGTACAACAGAGTTTATCCAAAGGGTTTTGAAAAGGTTTCATATAAAGGATCATTTAAACCCCAAGCTCCAGAGCATCGATGTTGCATTGGCATTGCGTTGGCTGTTGCGTCACATCTGGTGGATGTTGGATTGGAGGAAGGTTCAATTCTTGATGGTGGATGCACGCATTCATCCTCATATAGTACATTGAAAAAAAAGTAAATAAACTTGATATTGGTTGCTTTCTAGTGTAATTACTCCTGTAAAAAAAATCATAGAATCAATGGCAGTCCACATAGGCTGTGATGTTTAATTAAAAAAAGTATTATACATAGTCAAAGTCACAAAAGGGATTTCATGAGAGATATAATTCTATTGCCTGAAAAGGAAAAAATATGAATAATTTTCATTACACGTTGCAGTTTTGAGTTTCTAATATTCACTGTATTGCAACATTAACACTCGCAGTACACGCCACATACTGCAGCCATATGCTACACTAGTGCCTGACTAGTTTGTGGCTTTGTTGTAGTTTGTTTCAGCTCTGCTTTTGTTGACTTTTATGCTCATGCTGAGAAAATACCTCTGTTCTTCTTTCAAATTAAATGTGTTTTGTGGAGAGCAACACATTGACGTCACGCTGGTGGTGACACAACACAACACCTTTAGCGGAATTTGACCATAATCCTTCAGTTAAAATGTGAACATTTTGGCGTCACAAGGTTTTCACATGACAGCAACATGAAAGCTATATGAAAAACTATGATAGGCAAGGCCTCTCGCTGTGGATCCATTTAACCGTTGGGAGCCAAATTGCTCTGACCACAGGTGTCCGGCGGTGGCGGTGACAGCTTTAATTTGGGAGCTGGCGGTCAGCATGATTAGCGATCTGCGGGAGGTTTTCACAAAGCAGACCGACTGCCGCAGCAGCCCACTGTGTGGGAACAGATAGAGAAGTGGGGAAAACACTAGAGGACTGTTTGGGCACATGCAACTAAACTGTGCTGATAATGTATGGAGGTGTTATAAAATGGGACTTAGTGGAGGGTAATCCCCCTAAACTCTGCTTTCCCATATTTTTATTTGTAGAATAGAGTTTACTCACCTACTTTAGGGTGGCATAAATGTTTAGGACCTAAATTCCTAGTATACATCATAGTAAGTAATAACAAACTGATAGGAGGATAGGGTTCGTAAAGAAAAATCAAGTAGAAATCAATGTTTTTTTCAAAATTATTTTAGTTTCTATTGCTGGTTGTATGATCATCAATGGAAGTCAGTTTACCCACGTTTTTATTTACACGCACACTCACCGTATCCACACGTGTGCTTATGTGCATGTGAACACAACGCTGACACTCATTTCCTATGCAGGCAGGCAGGCCCAGTTGCTGCTTCATTTTCCAGTTGGCAGGGAGCTGATGTGTTCAGATATGATTTATTGATCACGTTGAGCACATTAGTTTACCCACTGTGTTCAGTTAAAAAGCAATAACACATTTTACACCCTCTGTTCTATGGGAATGCAATAACACTAAACTAATTACGTGAACTGGGGACGATGTTTTGATTTGTAAAAACCCGCGCTGGGTGCCTGACTCCAGGCCAGCTCTGGTGAGATCCGGAGAATATTGGAAGTAATACACAGAGACTTGATGAATTCATAAACATCTGATTCTATCTCTCTCCGTCCTCTGTGGATTTACATGAAAATAGAGGCGTGGAGCAGAGACAATGGCTGAGCAACCTGACTAATGGCCATACCCTTGGCTATTAATCAGTTTCCTATATCCCTCTCAATGCTCCACACAGTAAACTTTACTCTTGGCAGGGTGGAAAAGCCCATGGGAATAGACCATGGGACAAAACTCTCCATGATAATGAAATTCTTGTAGGTGATTAGGGTGACCCACCCCACCTGTTCAGTGCTATCGGAAACTGCTGCATATGTACCAATGCTTTTCATAATATTCCAATATTTCATACTGTAACAAATAGATTTCTAGTTATTTTATGTTGGATTTATACATACTTATATTTATAGCACATATGTAATATTTAGTAATCCATATTTAAGTAAGCAATCGATACATCTGAAGGTCACAACTGAAGGTACATTCATATCAAGTCATCCTTACTCTTTCCCATACTTCCCATTCATATAGTATATATATAGTATAATTAAAATGTTTTCAAATTGTCAGCATGGTAAAATTGTCAAAGGCCAATCTTCATATAACCTCAGTTGTTTATCTTCTATTTTCTGTATCCTATTACTACTTGCTGCTGCCAGCCCAACTTCCCCATGGGGATCATTAAAGTTGAGATGTGTTGTCATGAACACACCAATTAACAGAATACCCCCCCTCCCTATTTGACTGAGCAGTAGGCTACTTCTAATACAGGGGGAAGAAATGATGCCAGTAGTAACAGTAAGTACTGTTCGCCACCATGGTTTTTCTTGACGTGTGCGAGGCTGAGTTTGTGCAAACAACTAAAAGCAAAAGTGAAGGCAGTAAATGTCTCCCTGCCACAATAGCTTTAATTTAATAGTTACTATAACTGGGTAATGAAAGGAATTCTCCCTGCACGTAAACATAACCATTGTGTTGGTGGGTTCTCTCCTCATGCAAGCATAGGTACAGGCAAACAGTCATGGATACACAATCACACCCACACACGTTTGAGAGTTGCTGAGATCATTACCATTAGATTGTCATCCGGTGGCTCTGCATTTTCAACACTCCTAATAGGCCAATCAGATATAATTTCTCTTCATCATGTGCCATTATCACTCTAAAAACCAACATATTAAACCAGAATGAATATAATACCAAAGGATTTGAGGAAATGTAGCATCCATCAGCTATTTTTCCCCCTCTCACCCATAAGTGGTAATTGATATTTGAGGCCTGGTTTTGCGCCCTGGCCTTCTTTTCTTGAAATGAGCTTTCGTAGCGTTAAGAAAACAGCTGAGGCGGTGGAAATGGAATTGGCTGTGTGTCAGTGCATAAGAGAGTGGGATTATCCCAGCGTAATGTCAGCCTTATTAAACACTATTACACTCTATAGATCAGAGAGGGCTTTGAAATGGATATACTGCCCATCTGTGTGTGTATGTGTGTGGATTAGGATTACATCGATAGACTGGGTCGACAATGGCATTTTATTAAAGATCAGATTTGGGCCAGCTAATATCACCCACCTATGATATGATGAACATGATGCAATTTGTTTGATTAACCTGAACTACTTTAACTAATTCTAATGTGATATTGATATTGATTGTGACTTGATTTAACTAACTAACTCAGGGGTTCTTAACCTGGGGGTCAAAGGGGGGTCGCAGGAAGGGTGCTAAAAGTATTATTTTTGTCCAAAAAAAAATATATATATATTCTTTTTTTTTAATATATATTTTTAATATATATTTATTTATATTTATAATATATATTTTTTAAATATATATATATATATTTCCCCCTGTGTGTGTACAGACTTTGGAAACAAATTTCCTCTTAGGAGGACAATAAATAATCGATCTACCTATCTCTATTGTAATAGCACACAAAAATATTTTGAACCTTGACCTCAATCGCTACGTATCAACCGCACTGGAAGCTGATATGGCGATGTGAATGTGCAGTGTTGTGGAATGAAAAAATGGAGCGGTTTATCATCGGCGGAAGCAAGACACCACAAGATGTGTCGGCTAACAAACGCACGACAGAGAAAGAATCGAAAGGGACAAAAGCCAAAAGTAGGAAACAAGACGAAAAGTATTTGGAGTATGGCTTCACTCAGACAATCGATGGAGAGTATCCACGTCCACAGTGCATGTGTCAGAGCAGCAGAGTGAGAGCCTGACTGAGTGCGTGAGTTCGACAGGAGATCGGGAGGATCGAGTCGGACTGTGGAGCGGAGAGAGCGAGCGGGACCAGCAGCGGCGACCGTCCGTCAAGACCGGGTCGAATTATTCTGCTGTGGTGCAAATAAATCGGCCTGTTGGCCCGTTAACTCTGCCCTCCTGCCTTGTCTCTGTCTGTCGCGGCCCCGGTTGTAGCGAGCTTGCTACAGATGGCTATGGTGTTTTGTAAATCTGCACTAAGTTCCTTTAAACTATTTTGCTTTTACTACAATTTTCTCCAAAAACTGAAATTGGTAAATATAAAGTTAACAGTTAATAAAGACTTTTTTTTTAATTTCAGTGGTTGCAAGGGATTCACAAACGTTATAGCATGACTGTGTATTTTGCTATGTTGTTATTGTCTGTGCCAGTACTTCGTGCCATAAACCCTGGGCCAGAATAAAGGAGCTGTAAGTAGCTGCTGAATAAAAGGGTTGTCTTGGCCAGGCCTGCCACAGAGAGTTTGGAAGACAGAGAGCAGCTGTCACCTCCGCCTGCCTCGGACATTATTAGCTGTCACCACTAGAATTAGACTGATATACAGGGCCGATACTGGCATTTTATTAAAAATGAGATAAAGGGCATCCTGGAGGCTCAGTGGTCTAAGGTTTGTACCGTGTAACTGCAAAGTCGCAAAGTTGTTGGTATTGGTATCGACTTTAAACCAAAACTCCTAGTTCAAACCATCACAGATTCATAGAACTGATGGCTACTGGACAATACCACAAAACTACCATGGGTGGACGGATGGAGTATGGGAGCTTAGATGACTGGCAGATCATTGCATCTGCTCTACTCATGAAACTTTGCTGATTTGTTGTTTAACTGAAGAGGCAGACAGAAGTAAGGATAGACAAATGGTGTGACACAGTGGTTCTCAAAGTGGGGTCTGGGGAGAGCAAGGGGTCCTTGAGGGGGTTCCAAGGGTCCTTGAGGAGGCTCCAAGGGTCCTTGAGAAGGCTCCAAGGGGGTAAAATATGGACTAGTTTAATTTCACTATAATTTAACTCACTAGAAATCATCCGTTAGAGAATGCATAATGGCTGTACAGTATAGACAATTCATGACTAAATCAACAACAAAATTCTTTCCATATGGGTTTGTGGGGCTAAATCTTATTAGGGTCAGTAGCTCTAATGTCTAGTTTTAGGAATGATGACTGGTGTGACAGACAGGCAAATAGTCAAATATCCCATTTTCCACTTTGTTAATTGCATTAATTTTCTGGAGAGCCCAAACACAGATATTAGCACTCACTTGCTCACACACTTACTTCTCATCATGCATCAAGTTGTTCAGGTGAAAATTGAGCTGTTATGCTTTTGGAGGTACGGCAGAGGAGAGTACTGGCACACCAACCGCGGTGTGATACATTACATGCCAGATTCCAGAGTCCTAAAGGCCAGTTCAACCCAACATTTGGATCTCAAAGCAGCAGGAAGGGAAGCTGTAATTTGATGTTTGGCAGCAGTGTTCAACACACACACACACACACACACACACACACACACACGCAAACTCTGCACACACACACTTAAGCACATACTTGTACATGCACACACAACCACGCAAACTCACCTCACCCCATCACACACACACACTCACAAACTCACATGTGCACTTACACTTATTCACACACATGCACCTATATGCACATGCACACTTTCCCACACACGCACACTCGTGCACACACATACACACACACACTACACGTATGCACACACACTTGCACACATGCACGCACAACCTCACCGACCCACACTCACACACCTATCCACATGGACGCACATGTGCACATGCACCCAACCATACACACACACACACACACACACATGCTCACCAACCCAAATGCGCAAACATGCACATGCATACCCACCTACCCACATATGCACACACATGCACTTGAACACACACTCACCTACCCACACGTGCACACATACTTATCCATACACACACACGCAACATTTTCTCACTAGAGCAGCCCAGCTAATCTTCCCCAACACAGGTCTGATTAGAAAACTTCCCCTCACTCTCCATCAACACCTCCACAAAAACACATTCAATAAAACATATCCCATTTAATTGCCTGCATTCATGATAAATATGCAATTAAACACATTTGAATAGTGGAAGACTGTCACTTCAGCTAGTAGCTAATTAAGCCCTATAGTAGCGGACTGAGATGTCTTTGGCAGGCTGAGAGGACTTAGCAGACTGTGAATATACAGACTGAGCCAACCCCCTGCATTTAACTGCTCCAGCACGGCTAGAATTGGCAGGCGAGAGCCCCCATTTTACTTTACCTGGACCCTTCGCGTTTCACTTCAGATAGGAGGGAGGCAGATGGAAGCCATAGGGAGGCATGTGGGGAGGGAGTGAAGATGGAAGGAATATTGGCAAAGCCATGAACAGCAATACCTCCAAACCCTGCACCACCTCGACTTCAATTTTGTTGTATTTACAGGTACAGTACACATGTTCTTTATGCTGACTTATTTGAGTAAATGAATGACGTGCTAATGTTGGAGCGTTTTCTGGTTCTACTTCCATTGTATCTACTTTGTATCATACATCCTTTGGTCCATTGACTGGCACATCGCTGTGGTCTTCAAAGTAAAAAAGAAACGATCTCTACTGGTTTTCAGATATACAGTCGTTTATTGAAACTGTTTTAGATCTAGAATGACTGAACTATGATGAAGTAAAACAAATTTGGCACAACTTTGGAAATATGAGAGTTTGAGAATGTGTGTGTGTGTGTCACTGCTGATTTTAGTCAGTGTGCAGGGTGTGTGTGTTGTCTTCAGATCATTAACAAGAGGGGCTCGCGCTCCAATTGTGCTCATTCTCCCCTAATTACTGGCAAATGCTTCCCGCTAGTCCCATGAAGGCACACTCCATCATCCCAGATGACTGCAGTTGGAGCATTTTCCATCCCTCAACAAGAAAGTTCTCTCAAGTCACAAACTCTGTCGAATTGGACCACAAATCCATGCAGGAAGTAGGCTGACACTATACAGTAGCATGCCAGCCGTTTGTAGGCTTGTACAGGCTACATGCTGTTCGATTACTAATTACCAACTGGGATTCACAGTAATCATCTGACAGTTTAATATAAATAAATGTTTTGCTACTCTCTATTGATATAACATAATAGTCATTCAGCCTACTTGCAGTTCATCAAAGCTTTTATATTTGCTGTTATTAACACCTGGTGTTGGGTAGGTCTTTCCCAGGAAAAATCCTCTGGCACACAGGAAGTGATGCATTTTACCTTTCCGGCAGCTTCAACAGTTTGTTTGACAAAAATGGAAGAACTGGGTAGTTAGCATGAGCCACCATTCTAGAGGAAACAAAATCACATCTGACAGTCAGGTTAGTCAAGATCCCTCCCCTGAGCCTGAGTTGGATTCTGCTTGTGAAGATCAGACCAGATTAGTTTGCAATCTGTCAAAAGTGCAGAACTCAAAACTGTTCCATTCATTTCACACATGCTAACCAACCAATTCCAATGTAAAGGTCTCATTGATATAGTTGCCCATACAGATGACCCAGCAAAACCTAATCAAAGTCAGGATGGACCAAGTCTACCTCCATAGTCTTCAAGGCCTCCAGGACTCTTCATCACAACCAGGCATTCATAAGAGAAATATCCATTCAGGTGTTTACAGTCTGATGCATGAGTAAACTCCCGTCCAAACAACCAAATCGTGCAAACCATCTGAGACGCTAACCCTCTCAGATGGCCTTCTGATCATGTCATTGGTCGCAGACTCCCTCAGGTAGGTAAGTACTGCAGCCAGACCCTTCTCTATTTTTCACCTAATGATGAGAATCATGTTTGCCACTCTGCTCTGTCCACTGGCCTCGTCACCACTCTGTTATACTTATCCAGGCCAATCAGATTGGACACCAGCTCAGAGCTTAGTGCGGCGTTTCTTTCATCATGGAAGCAAAATTTCCCATGGGTGGAAAATGACAGATCAATCCCTGCAATGTTTTACACCATTTGACGGCAATTACCAGGTAAAGCGGATTGAGCAGGCTCATTTTATAAAGGGACTAACTGTTATCGTAAACATACACTCGATGCCCGTGACAGGAGCCAGCAGCACATAGCTTGTATACTGGCAAAGCAGGTAGATGACAACGCCTCACCAAGTCTGCTTAATGTCAAGGCAAGTCAATGTTGTGCAGCAATCAAGACAACAGTTAACAAGAGTTTTATGTTCTAAAATGTTTTTCTGAGTAACAATTGGCACATGGCGACATTATATATATTATCTGATTATTTGATGAAGTAATCAAGCGGGACTGCGTGCCGTTGTTTTGCAGTTTCTAACCCAAGGAAGTTTGCCATCGAAGGCCCCTTCTGTGTTGGCAAGTTGAGCTTATTGGCACTTGCTCTTATCAAGTTTTGTGAAGTTGTTCAAAACAACACTGACACATGCAATGTGATAGCAAGATTTTCTCACTTCACAGCAAACGAGCCTGACAGTATGCTTTCCAGAAACATCAGTCTTCACCACCACCACCACCATCCTTGTCTGCTATCACTCTCATTTTGATATCTTTCACCCGTTTTGTACTTCAGAAACACAGAACACAGAGTAGGAAGAGAGGTATGTTGTAATGAGTGTGGACTGTCTCGCTGCTTATCTAATGAATATACCTACCAGTGCTTTAACAACCTTTGAAAGCTTGTGAGGCCCCATTGAAATCGTCTTGATGGCTTTGTAGACCCTGCCTTTGTTCTGCCATCGCTCCTTCATTTCTGCCAGCAAATGAGAGAGAGCTGCTTCCTCTCTGCTAATGGCCATATGTCTATGAGAGACGTTCAGGAGCCCCAATTCCTTTCACATCAGAGGAAAAGAGGAAAGAAAAAGCCATGCAAATGTGTTTTACAGTTACAAATCTTCATGCATCTGCTGCTTTTTGTATGTGCCATGAGCTTTTTTCTTTTGTTGTTGTATTTATTTGCCTCAGCCATACATTTGATTAGATTTGAGCTTATTGGTCTGAAAATTGGCCTGGAGAGAGAAGGAGGGGGAGAAAGAGAGAGCATCACCAAAGGCATTTAAATTGACTGAACCATTTTAATTTCACTCCAGTTCCATTATGTTGTTGTTGATGTTGCTGAAGGGCCGCCGTGTCATTATCTCCCTCTTTTGTTTGTGGTGTTTCGAGAAGACATTGCCGTTGTTTATTTTCCACAAGAAGGCCTTTATGCTAATGCAGCCTCCGCTAAAGACAATTTGCTGTCGATTTAGCAGCGTGTTAAAAACCACAATCAGCATCGATCATGTGGAAGGAAGGAGGGATGGGAGGGAGAAGTTTGGGGCTAAGTCACCGTAATCTTCATAACACCTTATTATAAATTCATTAGGAGTCCATACATACACACATAGACACGTTCTCTCTTCTTGGGGAGGTGAATAACCTTACAAACTTTCAATTGATCAATGAAATTAAAATTGGGGGTGATGAATACAGTGGGACGATATGATTGTAATACAAGCCATTTTAGAGGCAGTGAATAAAACTTCCCTATAAACCAGTGTCTATGTGTGTACCTACGGAACTCATTCCTTCCTGTTGTTGCACCCCATTTTGCAATCATGTCCATGATTGTCAAGAGCAGTAAAAACCCTCTTTAACCTCTCCTCACATGTATCTCCATCTCCCCTTCACGACTGGAGTGGATTCAATAGGAGATCAATAAGGAATCAGACAGCTTTCACCTGTATTCACCTGGTCAGGTTTCATGGAGGGAGCAGGTTGCCTTAATGTTTTGTCTGCTTCGTGTACACTCACCGGCCAGGTACACCTATGTAGTACTTGGTAAGACCCCCTTTTGTCTCCAGAACAGCCTGACTTCTTCACGGCATTGGATTCAACAAGGTGCCCTTCTGCACACCACTGTTGTAAAGAGCTGTTATTTGAGCATTTGTGGCCTGCTAGCTTGAACAAGTCTGCCCATTCTGCCCACCTCTCTCATTAACAAGGTGTTTTTTGGCCACATAACTGCCACTCACTGGATGTTTTTTGTTTATCGCACCATTCTCTGTTAACTCTAGAGACTGTAGTGGTGAAAATCCCAGGAGGGTAGCTGTTTCTGAGATGCTGGCATCACACCACGGTCAAAGTTGCTTAGATCACGCATCTTGCCCATTCTAGTGTTTGGTCGAACAAAAAAACGAAACCACTTCACCATGTCTCCAAGCTTTATATATTGAGTTGCAGCCACATGATTCGCTGTTTGAAGGAGCAGGCTATTTGTGTTAACAAGCAGGAGTACCTAATAAAGTGTCCGGTGAGTGTATGGGTGTATGTATATTTGTGGACGTTCTACTGTGAGGAGATCTGTGATGCTCTCCTTGGGAATTATTGGCACACTTCAATTTCATACAATTGTTAGTGTTGACATATCTTGCCCTGTCATGTCTGTGTATAAACCACTTATGTTAAGACAAACAAGCTTTACCATGACAAGTACAAAAATAGCATTTTGGAAACACACAATTCATTTCCAAAAGATTTGAGACCTGACATTGTAAAAAAAAGTAGTCCCACTTTGGATATTACCCAGAACAAAAATGACTGCATAGAGATGGAAAAGGACTCACATTACACTGGTACCTGATGGAGGGAGGGCCAGCGTGGGCCAGCGTGGGCCAGCGATAAGCACTATCATAGATTCACTGTGTGTCTGCGAGGGTGCATTAGATATCTTAATCCAGGTCAGAGCTGTCTGAGAGCCAGCCAGAGCATTGTCTCGGCAGTGTGGTTCAGACCATAAAAACGCTGTTTTACCGTCCCTCCCTGGCCTCAACTGGCCACCGTTTTGTCTCCAAAGGAAGATTTAGTGAGGAACTCTGCTCTCGCTCGGTGGTAACGGATGTCTTTTGAGAGGTTTACTACTCTGTTAGTTCATTTGGCCCAAGACTGTTTCTATGCTGCTATAAACATTACTCTAAAGGGAGCAGTGAAGCTGACCTCTGAAAAGTCCATAAAAAGATCTTTGGCTCTGATAATGTCATTGATATATAACCGATGGCTGCCCCTGAATGGGTCCAGCCCTGTCTGTGGTAAAAGCTGGCTCTTACTCTTTTGCTTTTTCTGTGTCTTCCCCTTTTCTTTATGTCATCGTCTGTTTTTCTCTGTGCTGTTAATTGCCTCTTCTTCCCTCCTCTCAGTCTTTCTGTCTCTGTTCCCCTCTCAACTTTACCTCTCTGTCAATAGTGTTATTGGATTATATTATTTGGAGTTGTCAAGTGTTGATTGGAGAGTTGTTTGTCTACTCATTTCACAGTCTCCTCAGAGCTGATTTGGCCCTACGGTGGGTGTTAAAAAATATCAAAAGTGTTAATTAACTGTGATGGATGTGATGATGTTATTGGCATATTGGCATAATATAAATTTTTGGATATCAGTGTTAAATGAACACGATTTTGCTATGAGCATTTTTTGCCACAGTACTAGAAAAGTTACATTTTGTATGATGTATGACAAAGTATGAAAAAAGGTTGTTTGGTATTGGTATCATATCATAAGACATTTTCATTTGACCCTAAGCCTTACTCCAAACCATGTCTATCCAACTGTGATAGTCCAATGCTAACATGGGAAAGCTCTTTCCATGCATTTTGTGGTATCGAAGTATTAACTCATGTGGACATCATGCAACATTTTGTACGACAATGTAAAAAACATGCACTCAAGTTGCATAAAGCCGTGATGAGTCTACAAGATCCCTCCAGTCTGCGTATTGACCAGAGTACCAATAGCTCTCATTATGATTTTTAAAAGGTTCTTACTAAGAGTAACGCCTTGCATAAGAAACGTTGTCAGTAGGCAATGCCTTGATAACAAATCCCCAAACTGAAATAAAACTTGATTAACAAATCTTTACCCAATGAAATATCAGGCTAATTAAATGAAATAAATCAATGCAATCAACTAAGTTCAACTAATTGTGGCAAGTGGGTGAAAGAGGTTTGAACCTGGTGAATAAGGTAAATTGACCACATCTTTTAAAAAACCTACACCCATTATTAAAATGTGGGCATGTTAAATTAATTTGTTTGTAGAAATTCTGATATTGTGCACAACATAATGAAAATGAGGGTCCACATGAACCAAAACGAGGGAATGATTTACATCCTAAATTAATCCAAATGAAGGAACAAGGTCTATCTGCATGGTTTTCGTGCAGCCACTCCTTGGTCACGTACTGTACAGTTACATCCAGAAGATATAGAGAGAGAAAGAGAGGGGAGAGAGACTCACTCCCCTCACTTCATTGCAGGGTTAAGCTTCCTGTGTCCAGGTTAGCCTTCGCTACATGCCTAGTAAACACCCTGCTTTGCAAAGCCACCCGGCTTGTTGATCCCTAAATGCCATGTTGAGATTGAAATCAGGCAGCCAGTAGGAGAGATTAGGATGAGTACTTGAAGGCAAGGAGCACTGGGGGGAAAAGCAGATGCCTGTAAGAGAGATTCCTGAAATGTCAAATTGTAAACACCGGCGAGGGCATGCAACCATGTGGACTGTGTGTGATAGAGACAGAGAGGAAACAAGGTCGAAGGAGATAAAGTTGGAAGGGAATAAAGTCAAACTTTATTTGCACATTTCATACGTTATATGTACTTTACATATAAAAAATATATATTCCTATACATATATCACATAGAGAAAATAGACATGTACACATATCACATAAAGAAACTCTACATATATCACACATGCACACGTAAACACACACTCTTGCATACACAGGAATTAGAGACCTGGTGGAGAAAAGTTCTAAGCCTGCTTTTAAAAGAGGTTAGAATTGCGGCTATTCAAACAACTTGGAGAGCAATAGCTTTTGATTTCATCCTATATGAAGAGCAAGAAGATGATGCTGGTGGTGATGATGATGATGTTAATGAAGAAAGTGAAGGAGATAAAACTACAGTTAAAAAGTACTTGCTGACACTCTCACACCTGTCACAGGAAGCCTTCCTTTCCTCTGCCACCATCTGGCTTCATTAGGCGAGCAACACGAACCTCAACACTTCAGCCGAGAAGCGTTGTAGAGAACTGCTAATCCTGGAGTGCAAATCAGAGATAACTCTGACTGCTCTCAGCTAATGAAGAGAGTGAGGGAGGCTGACGTAGAAGGAGAGAGATGGAGAGAGAAGTGAGGAGGACTCTTCATTTTGAGGGTGTGAAAGTGTTGTTCCTGATTACAGGAGTGATGGTTAAGAGGGCCGGAGGCTTCAGAGTGCCACTACTACTTCTTTTGAAATGAAGCTGAGGAAGAGTTTTGACATTTAGGCATCTCTGGAGTTTGAATGCATAGGAATTTTGCACCTCGAGGAGCTGTAGTCATGTATGAGAATGTCAGCATGGTGTTGTTGCCTCAACTGTAGACATGAACTCAATATATCTGACTTGTTACATCATGGTACTGTATCATCTTATTATTTCCCACCAGTATTGACATGCAGCCTTTGTTGTCTTGTTTGATGAGCATGAGTACCATATAGCATCAGATAGGAGAATAGGATTGTAATTTCCTCCTGGTGGAATATGATGAATAATATCATCTATGCAGAAAGCACCACTGTTTTGCCAATATGCATGGTATGTATGGACAGGATTTCTACTGTTTCAGCGCAGAGCAAAAGCAATGAGGCTTTTATTTTTTATTATTTTTATATTTTTTTCATCATAGCAGGGGCAGTGGGGAGGATAATCGTTTTGTCTGGAATGGAATTTAAAATAGGGCACATCTTTTATTTTTCCATATGCAATAAGTTTCGGGCTGCATCTCGCCTACACCGCTGCCATCTCTGTAATGATATCTCATCCCTTGCATCTCCTCCGCACCACGCTGCCTTTGATTTCAAGAGCTGAACTATTCTGCAACATTTGTTGATGTGGTTCTGCAAGTAAATGCTGCAGAATTGTGCTCCTCTTGGAATTGCTGCTCTTCGCTGACCGCCGGGAGAGGAGCCCGCCATCATCGGCTGTGCACCGCAGAGATCCAGAGAACATCATTCACACAGACAAACACACTCATACCTACACACACACACACACGTGTTAAGTAAGGGAAGAAGACCTGTAGACAAGCAGGGAGCCGACAGGTGGAGGAGCATTGAGAAAGGTTGTTGGGGCAGTACTTTAGCATAGTATTGTATCAGCGTATCCTCTGTGACAGATTGACAGGCATACTGGCAGTGAGAGGGGGAAGTTGGCCGGTTTTCACAGGTAAAGACTAGGGTGGGACTGACATGGGTTTTCACTGGCCAATACTGATATTTTTGGAGCAAGCAGCAGATATTTTGCGCCAATAGTCCAATATTTTTAACTTTGGCCATTTTCATGCCAAAGATTTGCAAGTACTCAATGTTCCTGCCAGAATTGTATTTTGAGCAGGATGGAAAAGCTTTTAGACTCTCATGGGACACTAAAACTCTCCATTGAAACTCTGATAATACTAATTATTTTAGGTGGGTTAGCAGCTCCTTAAGGCAGGGTGAGGCAGGGTGAGGCAGGGTGAGGCAGAGTGAGGCAGGTTTCACTGCAGGTTTTACAGACTGACACCCCTGATAATAATAATAACACCAGCTGTGGTCAGGGGGAACCTTCATCATATATTTGACTTGGACAGCACTGACTGGCCAACATGCGATTATGAACAAATCGATAGATTACCCTACAGACAGGCTGACCAAGTAAGTCAGACAGATGGACATATAGACGGGCAGTAGAGGAGGCAGTAGACAGACAGGTCTACTCCCCATACATGATCTGCCTGCCAGTTGCCTTGGTGTTGTTCAGGTCCAGTGAGTATTATCAGGCCTCACCATCCAATCTGCTGTCTCCAGGTCTCAGGCCTCGGCTCAGGGCTCAGGGCTCAGGGCTCAGGGCTCTGGGCTCTGGGCTCTGGGCTCTGGGCTCTGGGCTTGGAGATGTTCTGGATGACTTCCAGATCTCATTAACCTTGGGCTGAGGGCCCAGAATTAGATCAGAGCCCCAAAGGCTTGTGGGTCAGGATACGATTCTCTTATCCCCATACAATCCCAGTCTACTTCCTTCAGAGATGTGTGCATGTCCAAATACTTACACATCACTGTTGTCATGTGGTTGAAAACCTTGTAACTCCAATTTTAAGGATTTTCACGTTCCAACTTTATTTCAAGGATTATGTGGTTCCTCTATGGCGGGGGTCTCAAACCATGTGGAGGGCCAAGAGTAGGCAAGCCTTCATTCCAACCAAAGACTACACTGCTGATTTCACTGGCTAACGCACCTTCAAGAACTAACCAATAGAAGAACTAATCGGTGAAATCAGCTGGTGCAGTGATTGGTTGGAATGAAAATCTGCAAACTCTTTGAGACCCATGCTCTTTGGGTTGAGATTGGGCTTCAACTCAGAAATGCATGGTGGTCAAGCTTAACACAAGGCTGACTTTCTAGAGATACAGGTTTTTCACCAACATGCCCATCCAGACAGGCATGCGCGCGCACACACACACACACACACACACACAGACACAAACACTTCCACTGTGCTTTGCTTTGACTCTCATATCCACTGGTCCAATCTCAGACCATCAGCAGCCTAACATGTAAGTCCATCTGTATGGATCTGACACCTAAATCAAAGGGGAAATAATAGACAATGTGGTGATTAAACACAAACTTCTTCAATTGATTTGGTAGAGTTGTGTTTATCTGAAACATGCTGCCCTGAACATCTACTGTGTGTATATGGCGTACGACTTTGTCTTTGGTGTATCAAAGTTATTCATGTGTAAGGGCACACACCTCTTTTCCTGTTAAAATCTCCAGGTCTCCTTCTCATTTGACAAGCTGTCTGGTTCAATTCGCATTGCTGTTCGTCACGACTGTCGCTATATGCACCGGTGTGTGTGTGTGTGTGTGCGTGTGTGTGTGTCCATCCTTGGGTGATGCATGGTCAGCCATTGTAAAGCAGCAGTGTGGCCTTGGACCTGCGCCTGGCCAGACAGATTGCGCCGGGACACTCCGAGGTTAGAAAACGAACATCCCGTTGGTTGACTGAAGGTCGTATAGAGGCGTCATTAGGTTGACAGAGTCTAAAACAGGGTTTGGTTTGGGTGTGTGTGTGTGTGTGTGTGTGTGTGTGTGTGTGAGGGGGAGAGCGTTGACTGACTGACGGTTTTTGACTCAAGGACACACTGGTATCAGAGGTTAATGACGGAGGCAGCCTTCGTCCGCCATAGGGGATGTCACTCATCAAGCTGGTACAGATAGCCCCTGTGTGTGTGTGTGTGTGTGTATTTGTGTTAGGGTTTGACCCATTTTTGGATTGAAGCCACCCAGAGCCCATACTAAATATATTTTAATATCCAAATATCAAAAACACATTTGATGGCCACGTTTCGTGCCAAAAATGTGTCCATAATTTGTATTCTTGGAAGGGTGGAAAAGACTCGATCATGATCTAACATAACAAGATAGACCTTTTAGTAATCCTGAGTTGGTGTGGGGTTTTTTTTCTGCCATTCCTCTCATCACAAAAAGGGTAAGTTGATCAGTGGGTGAGTTTTCCAAAAAGTAGGTGTGATCCTTTAAGGGCTTCCCACAGACAACCAGGGTAGTAATGCTCAATTACACAATAAATATGTAGTCAAACAAGCTGCATCATATCCATCATATCGGACATGGATTAAATATCGACCCATATATCGGTTTAACCCAAGTGTGTGCATGTCTGTGTGTGTGAGAGGTAGTGTGTGTTTGTGTGTGTGCATACCAGCACGTGTGTGTTAACCTCCTTGCCCCTGTCCTAATTGTCCCCATTTGATCAGAGCAGCGATGGTTTCAGGCTCTCCTCTGTCCTCCCTATAGCTTCATTTATCACAGGCAGCAATGGAGAGACACAAAGGCACTCAGTGCTTCAAGGTGAATCCCTTCAAATGGCTCAGCTTGTGTTACCTTGTTAAATCGATGTGCTCGGTGACAACCAGCAGAAGTGGATATCTCAGGCAGGAGACTTTCACTCTTTCTCTCTGTGGCATAGGAGTGTTTTGGAGGTTAAGGGAAGAGCTGTTGAGGAGCTGTTGAAGAGCAGTTGCTATCTGTCCCTGAGGCTCAGACCCTTGTGGAGTAACAGTTTTCAAACCTATAGTGTATTTTCTTTGGTCTGAATCAGGGGAATCAATTGTTACTGTTTGTTTTCAAGCGAGGGATAATTTATCAATCAAACCCCAATTGAAATTTGGTTTGGGAAGGACTTTCTTCCATGGTAAAACATGTTCTTAACTCACAATTCATGGCATGTTTAATGCACAGGCCTTCCTGTAACGGGGTGGGATCATGGTCAGGTCATGTTCTCTCTCCAAATGCACTCAGTAAGGTTTCAGTCTGATTGCTGTGTTCTCATGGCCAAACGAACCAAACTAAGAGGGAATCCACTTTTGAAATACTTTTGAAATGAGAGTCCAGAGACACATAGGGACAACAGAAAGAAGACTTTTGATAAATATATAACAGAGGACAGGAAGGGAAAAGAGGTAATTCAAACTCTAGAAAACTACTGGCTTCCTGAATTCCCATCTCTGCCTCGAGGGGCGGTGAGCAAATGATATAGCATTAGTAGCAGAAATCACTATAGTTGTAACCTGTAGCTCTTTTGCTTACCTGCTCTGTCCAGCTACCTTTCTCTGTAACCACTCCACTCGGTTCGCCTCCATCGGTGCTGCGTCCAGGAAAGATGGAGGGAATAGGTTTTAAATTTCTAATGTCGCTGCCCCCCCCCCCCCCCCCATCAACTCAGCCTTCATCTCTCTGTCAAAGTCTTCTGCAGTAAAGTGCAAGCTGCAGACACGAAGACTGCTTATCATGATGAGAATGTGTGACCGAGGGCTGTTCTTTGGCATCAGTGATGTTTCTGTATGTATATCCCATGGCATATCCAGCCTCTCCTCTCATATACTCACATTGTGTCTGTTTCTGTCACCCCCAGCATGTCACCCAGGCTTCTACAAGGCTTTTTCTGGGAACATCAAGTGTTCAAAGTGTCCTCCACATAGTTTCAGCTATGGAGAAGGGGCTGCTATCTGCCGCTGTGAGAAGGGCTTCTTCAGGGCCGAGAAAGACCCTCCAACTATGGCTTGCACACGTGAGTATACCAGCAACCAGCGCTTGATACTAGTAAACAGTAGTTTGTTACACTACTCGTGACATTATTTTTCCATCACAGCCCCCAAATTGCTGAGTGCATCTTCTCTTACCTTCAAAAACTGTGATGACTCAATTGACTCTCGTGAATCATCAGGATAAACAAACAGTGTTGATGTCCAGTGGTCTTGTCATCCCTTTGCCTGAGAAAATCATCGTAATGAGAACATTTCCACCCAGAGAAAGTCAACTTCACTGCCATGTTTTGATCAATTTTAGCCGATAGAGTTTGATCTAGATCAGACTGTTCCTGTCCAACTGAAAGAGAGCCATGGCTAATTATGAGAATGGAAATGAATAGATGAATAGGGAGATGGGGACAATCACATTTTTGCTTGATTCAACTTTTCTATGAGGTTGATAACAAAAGTAATGAATATTTTGTGAATGGTAATTGTGATATTACTGAAACTGAAATAGTAATTTATTATACAACGTACTACAGCAGCATGTTACTACCCAACTCTGCTAGCGACAAGGCCACTGTGTGTTTTCCTTTCAGCATATCAATTTATATTGCGTGACAGTATAAGTATACTACATGGATGATGGGGTAGACTTCAACCAAATTACTACTTTAATAATATCCCCTTTCCGGCTCACAGTCAATTTAAACACATGGCTGGTTAATGTCAAAATGAATGCATCACATCGCGTGGCACCAGGCTCGCTAGGACGTCAAAATTTATGGTCACGTCGCTCGATCTGCACTGGCACCCAATTACGGCCTGTAGAGTCTTCGCCCAACTAAATATCAGTTAAACACAGCTTTTAGTTTTTAACACTCATATTAGTGTTATCCTCTTCCTATGCTTGAAAGTCTATTCTTTGTGTAACTATAAAACCCCATTATGAATCATTTTTATGCTCTGTATATGCCTGACAGTCTGGGTGAACTATTGCCTCATCCAAAGAGCTGGCGGATTATTACAGAGGTCTTTCAGCAAATGCCAAAAGAGAGTGATATTGCCGTGGCCCTAACTCCATTCACTGCTCCAGGACTTATCTGGTGTGAAGCTGTGCATTAGAAAGTCCCGGGATGAATTACATGGCTTTGTTCAGCTGCTTCGTCTTCATCGATGATTCACCGACTGTCATTACGACTTCATATTTGCATTAAATTACAGTTTAACCGGACTAATTCTCCTTTAATTAAAAAGCCATTTAGCTGTCGCTGAGATAGACGGGGGCCGTGTCTGAGAGCTCTCCCGAGGGAAGAGTGTATTTGTCTTTTATGGCAAGACAAAGCCAAGTTACTGTGGCGATATGAGTTTGGAGTGTCCTGCAAGATGCACTATTTGCTGAGTAAACCTTCAGAAAGGCTCTAATTATAAGGCTCTCATCCCTACGTTCTGATTCAGGTGCTTCGAAATAACGCTATTTGAACTCAAGATGAAAGCAGAAGGAGGTAAAAGTAGAGTGGTAGAGAAAGCTTAGGATAGGACACAGAAAAGAAAACGTGGACAAACACAGAAAACGACCAAGATGTTGTTTTTTTACCTTTATTTATCCAGGGGAAGTCACACAAATCCACACATTCACACCTGTGAGCTGCATAATACTACTGTAGGACACTGAGCTACTATTAGTGGCTTGCTCAAGGGCATTGCAACAGTCGTTGTTGAGGGAGAGGAGATTCTTACTCATTCACTTTCCCCAACCACATTTTCCCAGCCAGTCCTGGGATTCGAACTGGCAACCCCAGTGACAAGCTCTAGGCCAGTACAACAAAAAACAATGTATGAATGGCTTGTGGGGGTCTAGCTGTAGAAATATGACTAGCAAACTAACAGGGTGTTGTAAAGCACTTACTACTTACTAAAAATACTACATCATTAGCTTCATTTACAAGCTGTAAGCGGTGACAGATCTTTTCACACTGTTTTGACTCATAGATGTATCATGTGATTTAATCAGGAGTAAAAGAAAGAGGCAAGACTGTGAGAGAAAGAGAAAGTAGAGAGTAGAGAAGTAGAGAGAGGATGAGACATAAAGGTGGAGATGGAGAGAAAGGCTGGATGACATAGAGAAAGAGAGCAAGAGAGAAAGGAGGGAGGGTGCTGATACCAATCTTCTCCTAAAGGGGAATGGGAGCTGATTGATGACAGTGGGGTTGCTCTGCAGGAAGGGAGGTGGGTGGATTCTCCACGATGGAGAGAATGGAGGAGGAGAGATAACAGCAATAGAGGGAGAAAGAGATAAAAAGAGAGAATGGACAGATGCCGACAGAATTGGAGGAGGGGTAGGAGGAGTTTTCCTGTCCGGTGAGATTTTTTTGACAAAGATAGGGGAGGGAGAGAGGGATGGAGGTAGAGAGGGAAACATCCTATTGTCCAGGCAGACAGTGAGCCTGGCAGGATGGGAGCATTCAAATCCCTTAGGCCTTTTAACTCCAACCTGCTGACAGCTGGCTGCCTGCTACAGCACAATACTTACCCTGAGACACAAACACACACACACACACACACACACACACACACACACTTTCACAGAACACAAAAACACCTCTGCTCTCACAGAAGTGAAATGCTAGGGAGATGAAACAACATGGGATTGTTTACTACAGGGCGATGTGTTCTTATAATGCACCCATATAATATGAAGCTATTAATTGTTATGGTGCAGCGTTAAGTAGAGATTAATATATGCATGTGTGGGATGTGTGAAGGATTTACTGATCTATCAACAGATGGCTACCTATCCCCTTGTTTGATTGCTGATCCATTTATCTATGTGATGTCTAATCTGTCCTCCTGGCAGGCCCTCCATCCCCTCCCCGTAATCTGATGTTCAACCTGAACGATACATGCCTGATGCTGGAGTGGTTGCCTCCCAGCGACACCGGGGGCCGCCGGGACCTCACCTACAACGTCCAATGCAAGCGCTGCGGCCCCGAGCCCGACCAGTGCCAGCTTTGCCACGAGGAGCTCCGCTTCCTGCCGCGGCCCTTGGGCCTGACCAACGCCACCGTCACCGTCATGGACTTCTCGGCCCACGCCAACTACACCTTCGAGATCGAGTCGCTCAACGGCGTGTCAGACATGAGCTCCTTCCCTCGCCAGGTGGCCGCCATCACCGTCAGCACCGATCAGGGTGGTGAGCATATGTTATCTAGTTTTTACGTTTGTGTTTCTCATCTATGGTATTCAACACACAAGGCACAAAATCCAACTTCTACTGTAACTCTTCACATCCTACCTGCAGTTTTCACACTACTTCCAAAATGCAAACTGACTTGAGAACTGACTTGAACTGGGTCTATTAGTAGCTATTAATCTGCTGCTATACAGTGATATATGGTGATATATACAGCTAAATATATATATTTTTGGGACAACAAATACTGTATTTCATAATAAATCACAATGTTGTATAAGCTTCTATGTATGTAATATGCTAGAAGAAATGAAAGCAACTGATCAACTAGGGAGATCAAACTGATCATTAATCAGGTTTATATGTCATGGTGGGACTCCTCAGGATCTGTATTGGTTATCATGACTGTTTGCCTCAAAAGATGGCCGTCACGTGGCGAACAATATGCGATACGAGGGCTGTGTAGATACTACAGTCCAACTCAAACTCTGCTGTAGCTGTCACTGCTAGAACCGGATTCACTAAGAAAGTGAAGACAAGAGGTCTCTCAGAGGTGAATACAAGCTCATTCCTTACTACTGGGTTTCTAACCAAGCTCTGTAGCCTTTGATGCAGTTGGTACCCCATCTCAAAGACACAGGGAAGAGAGCGTGAATAGGTTTACATTATAGTTCATATTGTTCCGGTAGCTTGTATTTGTTTTGCATCCTCCCTCACTGCTGTGAACGATGGAGGGAGGCCAAGGAGAGTTTGTCTACCTACCTACCTGCTTCAAACAAGGTTTTTATACTGAAAGGTCTATATTTCCTCAGGGGACATGGCTTGGTGTGTAGAACAGTTATGCTGCTCATTTGTGATTTGCAAACACTGTGTTTTCTGTTTTTTCCCCTCCCCCCGCCCCCTCTCTCCTCTTTCCCTGATTATTCTCTTTCCCTTCATTCATTTGGTCGTTTGTCCTCCCCCCTCTCTCTCCTCTTTCTTGTTTGTTTCCTCACTGCTTTGCTCTCTCTCTCTCTCTTTTCCATTTTCCTTCCATGTCCCTCTCCTTCCCTCTTTTCCTCCCTCCTCCCTTTCTCTCTCTCCTTCTGTTGTCCTGGGAGTCTGGGAGAAATACATTTTCTCATACAGCCAGAATGCATTATTCTATTACGCTGGGGACTGCTCTAGCCTTTACAGGTAACTCAGTGTTACATCCAGCCTTTTTATTTCATTAGCAGGCCCAGTCTAGTACGTAGTAGTGGCAGGTCCCAGGGCTTTATACAAGACCTCTCACATCACTAATATCGCAGCTGCAGACATTTAAAACGCTCAAGGGATGATGCATTTTTCCTCGGCCTCAGCCAGCAATATGCAGACCGATGATGCATCATGTCATTATCAGCTCGACAGAAACTGGGGGTAGACTGATATATTGTTTCCCAAAATATTGGGCCAATTTAGCCTTTTAGTAAAAATGGCCAGTCACTGTCATTCACCATCATCCACCATGTCATCCATTCGATCTGATGGATGTGATGCAGTTTCTTTGAGTTCAATATTTCTTGTAGAATTGATCGATACTACTCTGGTTGTCTATGGGAAGCTCTTAAGATGAATTGATTTAAAGATTGATATTTACACCATGTATCAGCTATCGGGAGTTTCAATCCATATCAATCAAACTTGAACACAAAAAGCTCAGGGATCTGCATAACTCGTTCTGTAACTAGTGGACACATTGCAGCATCTAGTTCACTTGATGATGCATTTCAACTGGTCGACTTGTAATAGATATTTTGGCCATGTTACACAACCCCCCCCAACGGCCGGTCCGAAAACAAAATATTTTCAATATGAAACCGGTCTGCAGCGTTCTAGTGTCGCACCGCACCGCCCCGAAGGACTTATAATAGATGTTCTGGTTGTGAATCCATACATGAAATCTCACGACTAGCACCAGGTCATCGTGAACGAACGACAGACACTCGTGAAATTCACGAATGTTTTGAAGAATTACTTCGAGATATACTTAGCTTATACTTAGCTTACTTACTTCCAGTCTAGCTTGTACATTTTTAAATCCTGTGTCAACTTTTATTCATTTCAGTAAAATAGCAATATATAAATTCTATGATACAAAAGTACTTGTGTGATTATTCTAAACTTGATTGTGTCCAAAAGTTTGTGTTGTCTGCACTACATAGTCATTGAAGAACTGCAGGAAATGTGATTAAAAATGTTGCATGTTTCTGGGGGAGGGCCCCCTGATCCCTGGCCAATTTGTGTCCCCACCACTTTCCAAATCAAACTAACGCCCTTGCAGACACCATAGGATGTGGCGTCTCCTTTTCACACCTGAGCTGTAGACTCAGCCAGGAGCCCAAAAGGATTATTTCTGAGTTGGAGATTAGCAGGTACACAAGCCATGCTGTTTCTGTTTGGAAAGTAGGAGGATGATTCATGCACACATACACATACATACATATTGTGATACACAATGAGAAATTCAGTGCTTTGTGGGTACTGAACATTACATCAATACTATTGAGTACAGAGGAATCCATTTTATTATGGCAGACACAACAAGCCAAACTGAGTGTGTCTTTCGTCAGGATTACACAATTCAAGAAGTAGTCATAGATGGTTATGATTACACTTTATGAAGACAAAGTGAAATGGGACCAATGCAATATTAAAAGAGTCCAACTCAACCACTACCAGCACTAGTTATGATAAATACTACTAATAATAATCCTCACTGTGTTAGCTAAGAAAGAGCTAAGATCCAAACAGCACTTCTGCCTCCTTTAGGTTAGAGGGGTAGGCTTGCGACTGCAAGGTAGCTAGTTTGAATCCCAGGAGCAGCTGGAAAAATGTGGGTGGTAAAGGGAAATACAAACTGTAAAAAGGGTAGATTTACTGTGTTGTCTCCTAACTGGAGCCAGAGGGGTGTAAAAATAACCCCTATATGTAGTCATTCACAGAAGAAAATAGTTGGTTTTAAGAGAAACACAACTAAAATTCCCTCATTCACAAAAACTATAGAGAAAAATGTCATTTTGTGTTGGTAACCATTGTTGTGGACTGTAATGGTTACTGAAAATGATTAGTATCGGTGCCCAGCCCTACACACAGATGTGGGCAAGCAGGACAAGCAACTCATGAGGCATTCACACACACACACACACACACACACACACACACACACACATAACCAAGATCCGGTGGGACCAGGCTGGGTTTTAGGGTACAGTGATACATTCTATTCCTGCTATCATTGTCACAAGACCAGTATAGACCGCTGTCATAATCTATCACCTAAATGGCCTAATTTTCACTGCAGCTTGTAAAACCGATTTTACTGCAACAGTTGTGGAACCGGGCTGCCACCAGCAGTAGTATCATTAATTACTAGACTGTCCTCAGCAAATGCACAGCACTGTGAAACTTAGTGTTGTTTGTCTAGCCTGTAGTTAGAAGAAACTTCAGTATTTTATCTTCCTAACTCTAAAGCATTTCTGCTTTCCCTGAAATAAATTAAAATCTTTTTAAAGAACAGAGCGTTTAAAAGTATGCATCGTGTTTTTTAAATGTGGACTGCACTATTCATTTCTTCACTATTAATTTCTTCAGTTTCACATATTTTGTCTGTGTGCCAGTTCTGAGCACAAGTAACCTTGCAAACACTAAAGCTGATCTTAAAATCAGTCAACTGCAACTTCAACAGGACCAGGACCACTACCAGACAGACTCATCTCCCAACAGCAAGAATGCTTATTATCACATTGACGCCGATGTACTTTTTAAATTAACACAGTGGCTTTTGAACAGGTCGGTGCAAAACGTCAGGAAATTCACACAATACATAGATGACCATACAAACCTTCCCTTCAATTAAGAAAAGGAAAAACACTAAATCCGCATTTTTACCTTTTTTTCTACAACAGCAGTGATATGCATGTATGCATTCACTCATGCACGGACACACACACACACACACACACACACACACAGATGCAACCACATGAATCCTTACCATGATGGGTTTGTTTGTTCGTTGGAAAGGCACGTAGGAAATGCTAACACCATTAGCATAGTGTTGCCATCAGCAGAAAAGAGGGCGGCTGTGGGAATTTCTGTGTGTTGTGAGGAATATCAAGAATCTCCTTTAATAATGTTCACTAGCCATAGATTAGTTTTAGTCATTAAAATGCAGATGGTTCTTTTGGTAAATGCCTTTTGCCGAGGTTAGCATATGATTTGTGGTGACGACAATGGGTCACTTTTCTACCAGACACACACACACACACACACACACCTACACACACACACACACACACACACACACACACATACTCATTCAAGTAGAGTCCACATGCATGTATAGCACAGAGAAGTCGTTCTAAGTGCCTGTGATAATTTCCTGTCAAGCCTAACCGTCTCAATATATCTCGGGTTCATACGGTGACGCGATTCTCGTCTGATGAATGCACAGTCGTTCACCTTTACAACACATACACACACACACACTCACATGCACTTTGACAGCGTGTGCAGATTTATAAAGCATTAGGATTAACAGCAGGTGTCTTGGCCCAGAGTAAATCCCATCATATTTGAGAATGAGAAAAGGGTCTGGGGAAATTATGTGTGGATTAGCGGTTCCTCAGGCCGGCTCCAGGAGCATGGCACTGCCTTGATCTGGCTAACTTACTAGTTTACAATCAGCATTAGGACGGAGAGGTTCACCCCCTGTGATACGGCAGTAGCGAGGCACATAGTAGACTGCAGTCTTTCTTATAATGGGAAATTATTCATAGTATTCTCATTACGGTTTGCCCATGGGACTGCTGATATATGAAGCCAATATTGGCCTTTTATTAAAAAGTCAGGTACCAGTCAGTCAATGTCATCCACTGCTGATACGATGGAGTTTGTTTGTTTGAGTATTTATTGTATAATCAATACTACACTGGTTATCTATGGGAAGCCCCTAACATGAACTGATTGTAATGTGATATTTTGATCAGATTCCAGACAAGAACAAAATATGATCAAGCTGCATTTGATCAGATATGGGAGCAGAAATAATAACCTGAGATAGTGAGACAGGTGACTTCTGATGGATTTCACTTAGACACCCCTCTGGCTCCAGTTAGGAGACAATACAGCATATACATCTGCACAAGGCAAAGTTTGTGGCCCCCAATTACCATGAGAAGTAACTTTGAGGACTTCAATAGACAGAAATCATGTAAGGGAATGTTTTCTTATGAGTGACTGGTGAGGTTAGAGGTGCTGAATCCATAGTTAGTGAGTCCAGCTGGAGAGGCCAGTGTCCAGAGGCTCTGGACAGACCGCTAACTTGCTGCTGTTTAGGAAAACTTTTTGTATTTCACTCTTAAGTTTCAATTTGTCAGTTTGGAAATTCATCTTTTTCATGAGAGTTGGATCTAGAGAGGGTTTTTTGAGAAGTGGTTGAAAAATTACCTCTTCTTTTTTTTTAATGAGGTCAGAGAAAAATTCTGCCCTAGCAAAGTCTTTTAGGATGTGAAGATGAACATTACGTTATTAAGGCTCAAATGTCCTCAATTAGCCTAGGCAGAGAGGTATTCTTAGGCTTTTTAATCCTAAGAGTAGCAGTATATTAGTGCAGGTACTATTAAAGTTATTTGAAATTTCATCAACATTCATAGAGGGCTGGATCGGAAAGGCAGAAGAGACAAATGCAAATGGAGAACTTGGCAGCAGAAGTGCTGTTAAAAATGCAAGAGCTTGCTAGGTTTTGTTTACAAACCATTTCAAAAGACAATATCTAGAGTGTGGCACTTAAGGCCCAGTCGGAGCACGGAACAGTGGAGAATATTCAGCGATATTTAAAAACTCAGCCAACATTTCAAAAAGAAGTAGAAGTCCCCAGAAGTAAAAGTCCCCAGAGTAATGCATGAGCATTTAAAGCTGTCTTTATAAAGCACCACTACCCCTACCCCCGCAGCCCATTAGTCTAGGCTAGTTGAGGTAGGAGGAAGCTGGGAGAGACGTTTTCTACAAGAGGTACAGTATCAATCTAACTCCAGCCAGGATAAAGACCTAACATTAAGAAGACCCATCATTACTGTGGAGTCACATGGAGGCTCTAGGTGCGAAACAGACAGAGATGAGTTTATTTTCGTTGACAAGAACAGGTGGTAGATTTATGGCCCTTAAATGTAGTTCTACTGGAATGTGTTAGGAAACGAAATGATCGGTGATTTGTCTTGTTAATTCTACCAACAAACAAGACTCTGGTATGCTAACTAGTTTCTCTCTCTCTCTCTCTCTATTTTCAATTCTGCTTCTGTTTATTATAAAGCATTATTATACTCTCTCAGGATTTATCACTTTCTCTCTATATACAGTTTGTCTACACACTCAGTTAACCAGTATATTCTCCCAAGAGCCAGACTATACAATATAGCTGCCTTGCTGAAGGGAACCCCGGGTGCCCTCCTGAACCAGGTGACTGGGTCAGGAGAAGGAGAACGAGGCAGAGGCAGGCAGGGGGTGATTGACAGCCGGCCGAGGATGTGGAAAGTTAATTGAATGAAGGGGAGACGAAATTCGACGGACTAAGCCCAAGAGCCCTCTCTCGACAGAAAGAGAGAGAGACATAGAGAGAGCGAGGGACAAGGAGAGAGAGAGAGTGATGTTATAAATGTGCAGAGCAGGAGAAGAGAGGGACAGAGACTGATGAAGTGACAGAGGCGAAGAAGAGAGTGAAAGAAGACAGAAAATGAAAACCAGAGCATGAGAAGGTGATTGAGCATGTAGAGGGAAGGAGGGGGTGGCAGGATGAAAAAGAGGGGAAATTAAATGACAAGAAATGCAACAGAGCAGAGGATAAAGAGAGAGGGAGGGAGGGGGAGTGTGTGTGTGTATGTGTGTGTCTGTGCACAAGCCTGTGTGTGTGTGTGTGTGTCAATTTAGGAAATTAAATGAGAAAAAATGCAAGAGGGCAAAGGATAAAGACAGATGGAGCACAAAGTGCGATAAGTATGTGTGTGTGTGTGTGTGTGTGTGTGTGTGTGTGTGTGTGTGTGTGTGTGTGTGGTTAGGTTTAGTTTATTTGAATTTTATTAAACCATATGGAGTACATACATCTTAAAATCAAATCAAACCATGAAGTTAACGATGGTATTTCCATTGTGATCAAGTACTGTGTTTGTATATGTGTGCATGCAAGCCTGCCTGTGTGTGTGTGTGTGTGTGTGTGTGTCCAGGTTTTGTTTATTTGGCATTTATTGTTATAAAGACATTATGTACATCATTGTGTGTGTTGTGTCTTTGTGTGTGTGTGTGTGTGTGTGTGTGTGTGTGTGTGTCCAGGTTTTGTTTATTTGGCAATTATTGTTATAAAGACGTTATGTACATCATTGTGTGTATTGTGTCTTTGTGTGTGTGTGTGTGTGTGTGTGTGTGTGTGTGTGTGTGTGTGTGTGTGTGTGTGTGTGTGTGTGAGAGAAAGAGAGAGAGCACCTAATTGTGCTTGCATGTGTGTGAATGTGTGCAAGAATGCGTAAATGTGTGTGTGTGTGTGTCTGTGAATGTATGTGTGTATGCATACATTATATGGGGGGATTTCATAAAAAGGGAAATGAGTGGCGAGTGTGGGAGGACAGGTGGAGGCATGCAATAAGAGGAGGAAGAGGAGGAGAAGGAAGAAGAGGAGGAGATGGCCTAGAAAGAGGGGAAAGTTGCTTTAATCACGGGAAGCAGCTGGGTAATTGTGAGTGTCACCAAAAGCAATCAGAGACGGATCGAGTTCTCGGTAGCGGCGAGGCATTAGGAAGTTAACGCAGCAACTTGAGAGACTCTAATCAGAGTCTTTTGTAGATGAAAAGCCAGCGGGTAAAACATACTGTCCTGGATCTGCCTGCTGATATGGAATACAGTGGGAGGAACCAGCTAGAGGGCTGCCGCTCATTCACTTGGCATTGATTGCCGGTGTCCAGATCATTTTCATCTAATTCACACACCTGAGGGCAGATGTGTAAATGGTGCAGGATGTGTCAACACCATAATCTGAGTTGATATGAGAATATGAAAACTCTCTACACCATGCATATGAAGACTTTGCAGTATGGTATAGTAATAAAGGTTATGATAGGGCATTACTGCTCAGAAATGTTACCACTTACAGCGAGGTTGATCTCTGAGTTTTGCTGTAGGTATTACTATAGGTGTCACAGAAACGTCTTTCACTGTAGTTCATCTTTCAGTCAAGATCATGGTAGGCGGTCTAATGCCTGTCAGCCACGTTCTTGATGACACTGATTGACTTGGCATCAGCGCTTCACTTCTCAAACACCTGAGGGCAGACATAGAAACGGTGCAGCCACATGGATATTATGCCAACACCGTGAATAATCTGAGGCTTTTACAAAATCATAGTTGATGTGAGAATGTGCTTATCTCTGTGCAAAGTCACTGCACCATGTATATGGAGAATTTGGAGTTAATGGTGGGTAGAATTGTGTAATGATGGATGGATGGATGGATGATGGATGGATGGATGGATGGCAATACTGAATGAAGATACACAACGCTCAGAAATGTTCAGATTTTCACTGTAGGCATAACTATAGTTGCCATGACATCATCTTTAAGTAATTATATGATCCTTATAAGTGGTCTACATTTGTCTCCCATATTCATGTCCCTGATAAATGTGATTTTCCTGACCTGACATTGACAACCACACTGGAGTCGAACATTGTGTTGAACATTTAGGATATTCTGGCCTTCCTGCCTGCAGCTCTGTCCCTTCTCAGTTTGGGATGTCGAATTCCTTGATTTGTCAGTTGGGAAGGGTAGAAAATGTAACAGTTGTGACTATAACTAAACTACAGTCAATCAAGCCCTAATATTTGTGGCAACATAGAAACCTATCATTATGGAGCATTATGTTGGTGTTAATGATGCCACTGTTGGAAGACAATGTCCCACGGCAATCTTTGCTCAGAAAATGTACGTAGAGATGGTGATGATGTTGTAGCATCTGATGATACCCGCACTGCCGAACTTTGGTTTATTGCCGCTACCATTAGTTACCATTTGTCTATTTCTCTTTTATTAGCAATTCCAGTGTTAATACTTTCAAATGATTGCCTCTGTTTGTGTGGGCCCAGAGTCACTCCCGGCCAAAGTGATTAACTTCTCAGCTATCCGAGTTGTGCTTGTTTTGCCCCTTAGGCCTATTGCTGTTTCACTAAATTGTTTGTAAAACTGAATTAGCTGAATAAGTCTAACCTCTGTCTTTCATTCCCTCTCTGGCGCTCCAGTTTTTGCACTGTCTCGCTTTTCTGTCTCTGTGACATCTACACATCCACAAAAACACAGGATGACAGTCTTCAAGATGTGCTGACATGTTGATACAAAGAGCCAATTACAAAGGCAGCAGATCAACACATCCGAACAGACAGGATCAGACAGGCTGGGGTGATTTGTTTCTGTTGCTGGTTCAGATCACCAGTTCACCAGTTCACAGATTAGACAGTGGCATGGTGACACATCTATTAAGCACTACATCAACAGATTGCTACTCAACTGAATGTTTTACTACTATCTGTCAGATTGTTTTGTAAAAGTGAGTTTTTGTAGATTTTCTTGGAACTGATTTCGGAGAGACGAGGAAAAAAAAAAGTAAGGCAAACTAAATCATGTATGCTTCAAACTTTTTAAAACAAGTAAAATGCAAATTCTGCTGCAGTACTTACAGTACTTTATTGCATATTCAACAGTGCTTAATTTATACTGAGGTTGTGCAGAATTGACCTACAACTAGGGCTGGCTATCAAATATCGGTCCTGTACAGGCATCTCTATGGAGCCAAAATGCATTGAAAGCTAGCGAAAAGCTTCAACATGTTCAATTCTTACAGCTTAACTCAAGTTTTCATCTTGTTTATTGGTATTTCTACTGAGGGAGTAAACAAAGTAATGTGATGTCAAATGTACCCTTTTAAACCTGGTACTGACATTGTGGAACCAGAACCTGATACACTGTCAAAAAACGTACAATAATCCCCAGCTCTATGCACAGTACTACAATACCTATGAGAAATGGTTTTATCAGTGTTGGCATCATGATCAGCAGCATATACATAAAGTCTGCCAGTGTATCAGAGGCAGTAAATATCCGATATCAGCCAGACAGTGTTGTCCACCTCTGATACAGTGGATATTGATTACATATTGTGATGTCATGAGAGGCCGGGAGCATATTTCTACAGGTTGCGGAGGTGAGGGTGAGTGAAGGAAGAGGCTAGGAAGCAATGTTTCTCACAGGCTTGCATTCTTTCGTCGATACACCAGCAGCAGTTCAACAAATGGCCAGAAAAGGTAAAGGTAAACATAAAAAGTTAACCAGAGAAAAGTCAGTAGTTCTCCTCAACTCATAATAATCCTAGCAGAGTCACTGCCTTCTCACTCTTCTTGCCCCAAACTCTGGACCTCTCCCTTTGGCACAATCAGACCCTATTGAGCTCAGCTGAGCCGGTCCTGTCTTTCCTACTACCCAGCCTACTATGGGATCTGTAGTCCTCTACTGTTGGGCCTGTAGTCCTTGTTGGGGCCACCTGGAGTGGATATATGGTGCAATCCATTGCATGTCGGAAGTTGATATCCTTATATGTCCTTTGCACATTTCTGTTGAGCATTGCCACTTTTGACATTTCACTGCACACCCCATGTGTGTATGTGACAAATAAACTTCTTGAACTTGAACTTGAACTATTTCCGAGTCGGTATTCCCGACTTCCAATCAAATGCGTTCAATCAATACTACATTGGTTGTCTATGGGATGCCCAGTGTGTTCAGATTCCACACAGGTATGCATGAATATGTTGCAGTTTCAATTCACAAATATTGATTTTGGCTTTCAAAAAACCATATTGGTCAAATCCAAACAGCTTCATGTGTTGACTCAGGTGCACTTTTCTAAGTCAGATGCTAAATAGGAACACCTTTGGCCCACCTTGATCTGCGCTGGCCCTCCGCCATGCCCCGAGCCAATACCAGTGTGATTATGCAGCGTTGAATGCCGAGTGGCTATAGATGAATAGTGTGTATTAAACTCCCGGCCACCCCACCCCTCCCAGGCGGCTCACTCCCGGCATCGCGCTACGCTCTAACTAACTATGACAAATTAGCCCCACACTTAATTACTAGCCTGGGAAAATCACAATGATGTTTATTAGGCGCGGCATCATAAAGCGCTGTGTCCGTGCCCTGAGACCAAAGCACCATGCCGGAGAAACACTAATAATAACAACAGCCATACAAATTGGCTGTGTGGAATGACCGGAGGCCCTGAGGCGCCGGGCGGGGGGCTACGAGGGGGAAGGTGACTTTCTCGGATGAATCGATACTGCTCTCCGCTGTGCTGCTGTGCTGAGCGCTGGCTACCATTGTAGCTCTGCCTCAGATGGCTGAAATCCACTGTGTGTGTGTGTCAGTGGGGTAGATTTAGCGGCGATCTTTACTCCATTATGGGTTAATAGGAAAAAAGCACGCACTGATGAAAAGTGTATAATATATCACATTACAGAGTTTTTTTCTCCTTTGACGTACAGTTATAGGGGCATGTGTATCTCGGGGGTCTTCCGTCTGATAAAGATTAAGTGTGTGTGTGCGTGTGTGTGTGCGTGTGTGTGTGTGTGTGTGTGTGACCACAGCTGGGCTTGTGCCACTGGCCTTGCAGAGAGAGAGGTCGTAAATAGAGCCTCTAGGTTTGCTGGCTTATTAACGGTTGATTTATCTGCCTCTCTGTAAGGAATGCACGCCCTTGGCATCCATGCCCACAGATCTCCCCGCAAGAGTGTGTGTGTGTGTGTGTGTGTGTTTGTGTCAAGGGACTATTGTGTCATTGTGTCATGGATTTTGTGTAGAGAACATGGTGTATGTGTGCATGTGCCTGTATGTTGCCGCGTACATCAATGCAACCATTCAGGACCAGGGTCATCTTCATCATCGCACTCACACACACACACAGTGCCACAAGCTCAGCTGTGGTCTGACACACACACACACAGACACACACACACACACACCTTCTTTATGCCCCCTGTGGAGAAAGATACAGGGGGAACAATGGGTTGGGATAAATTTATTCGACAGCTCTCTCCCCCCATAGTGATTTATCAGAGTATTTACCTTGGTAATGCTCCTCCCTCTCTCTCTCTCTCTCTCTCTCTCTCTCCTCTCTCTCTCTGTTTATCATCTTTCTTTCCCTCCCACTCATCTTTCTCTCATGTTAAGACCATGCATGTGTTTGTATGGTTTGCGTTCATCATTGTAAGCAGTGACAGCCCTTACTGTATAGTATTGATTTATGAAGGCTGAAGTTTAAAGGCCTTATCCTGTTTTATTATAAATAAAGCAAGATGTTTGGCTTTTTCCCCTCTGGAGGAAAAAAAAAACCCTCTGGAGACAGGAAGTGATGCGTTTTACGTTTCCGGGTTTGTTGTGCATTTCAAAGACATGTTATCCTTTTCTCATAATCCAATAATACACTTTGTGTTGATCAAATGTAGTTCTTTTTTTTTATCTCCCAAGTCTGATATTTTTGTGCGACAACTTTAACATTATTTAACATATCCTGCGCTGTATAGTGAAATTATATTTCAGCATAAAAAAGATAAGTGTCACGTATCCTGAGGGAACTTTACATCGTGGCATTCCCAACTCATAGAAAAGAAAGATCAGGTTGGCACTGATGGGGACGATAAGAGACGATTTATTGGGCAGTGTTTCGTTCGGGACACAATTCCAATTACTACGTACAGTAAAAATATATCTTGTGTTTTAATGTGAACACAGATTTTTAATTGGTTTCTGAATTGTTGCAACTTAAAAGTCAGATTGAACTCAATAAACATAATACCTGCATGCATCATTTAGTCCCCCAGAGCTACTGCATAGATACACAGCCATGCCAGCTAAAGAACCTCTACAAACCTCCCCCAGATAAGCCTCTGTATTCATAGAGGCTTTATAATGGGTTCTATAATGTGAAATATTGGTCACGTCTAGAACTCCCTGGGAATTTGTTCCACAGGCAAGTGAATTTATGAATAGTGAAATTATTACTCAAGGGTAGATGATGTATTAAGATGCATCCTGACTCTTTGCAAAGTTTGAAACTACATTTGTCAAAGTTTGAAACTACATTTGTCAAAGCAGTTTGTCACTACGCTGATACCTTCCCCAGAACTAGAAAGGGCCAAGTGTCTCGTTCCCACAAATTTACACAATTTTACATGAATACAACATTTTGCATGTATTACATGACTGTCTTCATCAATCTTCATCAGCGCTCTCTCTTTTTTCACATACGGTCCTTTTTAACCATCAAAACTCACTCCTCCTGAATGGGGACCAAAAAAAACTAGACCAACTGGAAAGGGAACTCTCTTTGTATTTACGCTGTCATGTCACTTCAAATACTCAGTCCTCAGTTCTCTTCTCTTCTCTTCTCTTTCTAGCCCACTTCAGCTCTGATAGAGTCTCAGCCCCCTTTCTGTTCACACTACCTTTCACAGTTCCTTTAATAGGTTTTGGTACAAGCGCTTCCAAACAGAATACTGTCCAACTCATTGTGGAAAGGCCAAGTGCCTTTCTGTGGACTCTGCTTGATCTCATTTTATCACAGGTGGTCATGTATTTTTGATGTATTTTTAACTTTTACGCAGCACTGCTGTGCGGTCCTATTAAAAGCGTTCATGTTATTAACGTTTGATATGTTCCTCATTGCCATACATCGTTGGAGTGCAGTAGTTTCTTCCTCGGACCAAACTTTATAATCCAGCCAGCTACTAGTGCAACTGGGGGATTAATTGAGTTGAGAACTCAAAGTTTTGGGGATGTTGAAACCCATGAGGATTGTGAATGTCCCACACTGATACTCAATTCCTGGAGACTCCCTGTATTTTACCAGCAGCAACGTAAAGGCATGTATGAATGAAAGGAAATCCTATTACATCCCATCTTGTTGCCATTCCCAAAAATGTACCAGATTATGCTCCAGCTCCATACTGGGTCTACAGTACCTAGTCATTGCAACCTTCCTCAAGATGAAAGATTTACATCGCTCCATGGAAGTCTTGAGTGTTTCTTGAGGGAAAGACATGAGTGAGCATATTGACACTTTACAAACACACTCTTGACAGTTTTTCATTACACTGATACCTGCCTTACACTGTTTACCCCAAGACGGTTTGACTGAATCCCATGTCGTGACAAATATAAAATGAAGTTGTTGAACGTGGTTGGGAACAGAGATGGAGATGTGTTGATAAAAATAGGTTGCATCTGGAAGTTGGAAGGCAGGGCTTTGTAATAATGTGAACTCAAAGCTTCCGGGGGATTTTATCCTGGTTTATTTCTGGGTCGTATCTGAGAGATTACTCTCCTCTTGCTCTTATTGCTCCTCAAAGGCACCAGTGGTAATTATCACATACAGACCTGCCCTCTCAACCAGCAGCTGCACACCTCCCACTCACTGCTTCGCTGGTTCACTCTCTTCCTTGTTCTACCCTCCTCATCCTGCTTTTCCTTACTTCAGTTCAGTTCAGTTGAGTTCAGTTCAGTTCAGTTCAGGTAAGCTCAGGTCAATAATTTGACCTAGTTGATTTGATGACAAAATATAACATATACAACATGCTGACCACTAACATTAGCTAACATTATGGATCAACATCAACCCAGTGGCTGCAGGATCATTTTGGTGTATATATACAATTTCAAAAAGTTTAAAGACTAGTTGTCATGGCCTCTGTTTCCATCTGTTTCAGTGTCTTCCAGGTAGTGTTTCCCATCCCGAGTATGATTTACACCAAATATGTCCACCATGTGAGTCGGGGGAATACTCACTGCAATCATTACAGTGTTCAACAATCAAAGATCCATATTGCCCCGTGGAACTTTTGAGTGTGCAGTATAGCTTACCCCCTGACATCAGTGTTATGGTTTCTCAGTGGGGTTTTTTCTAGCCGTCTCCACCCCCATCAGTGTGACCCCAACACCCAGGGGTGACTGATCCCATCACACACCAACCAGCCAGCCATTCCCTACACGGCACCCCCACGGCCCTCATTTCTCTACCCTCTCACTCACTCCTTCATTCCAGTCCTGCCAGTGAATACCAAGCAGAAAAGAGCCGGCTTCAACTGTTCACAGCATTTGGTGTTTTGTTCTAATAACAATGCTACAACAGTGAGCTGTGTTGTTTGTGAGACAAAAGGCAGCTTGATTTGACTACATAGGGTGAGTGGACCCTTGTGTGTGTGTGTGGGTGTGCACGTGTGGGTGTGCATGCGTGTCTGTCCACAGGATATAAGCAGGCCATATGCTCAAATGAATGCATTCTGGGTGATCAGATTGTAATTGGATTGAGCAATAACACATCAAATCCAGGTGTAAATGTACTGAAGATCTGATCATCCAAACCCCCTCCAGGAGTTGGTCAGAGACACATTGACCACATTAACAACAAATTGTAAATGCAATGCAGTTCACATTAACAACTATAAAAGTGGAAATAAACTTCATCGAGTGGAACCAATAAGGAAACTCTCCAACAGCCGTCATCCAGCTTGGATAGTAACATACTTGGGAATAATTGGTTGTCCTGGATGTTGGTGGATGTGATCAAGTAAGATGTTTACTGTTATTATTACTATTCTTAAAAGACAAAGTGACTATATATACTGTATGTATGTGTATATTTGACGCATTGTATTGTCAGGTGTAATTGTAATCCATCTAAATCATATTAGCATAGCCCGACATAATACACGATAGATGCCAGGTAGTGGCGCCAGTAGCTTAGTGATCAGAGAAGTAGAAAAAAAATGAGTTGGGGAAGTGAATGACTGACGCTCTCCCTTCCCTCAACAACCACTGTCACTGTGCCCTAGAGCAGTGGTTCTCAATCCAGTCCTCAAGGACCCCCTTGTCCTGTTAGCTCCAGCTCTACTCAGGCACACCTGAACCAATTAGAGGCTTCCAGTTTTCATGATACCTTAATTGGTTCAGGTGTGCCTGAGTAGAGCTGGAGCTAAAACCTCCAGGACAGGAAGTCCTTGAGGACTGGATTGAGAACCACATGCCCTAAAGCAAGGCACTCAACCCCCTACCTGTTGAACACTGTGGTTGTACTGGGGAGCTCCTAGTGCGAATGTGTAGAACTGTATGAATGTGAAGCAGGATGCTGCTGAAAAAGAGCACGGTGCTCAGTTGACTGTTCCCTGGATAAACAAAGCTTAAAATGAACAAATTAAATTAAAAAAAAGTGGAGAGGTGGCATATGTGCATTGTATGTGTTTGCCCAGTTTCTTCTATTGCTTTGTGCTTCTGTTGTTCTGTAGCCGCAACTGATCATTTTAAGACACTGGAAAAGAGAGAGGAGGAAAAAGCTGTGCTGCTTTGAAGTTGTTCACCCTCAATGCACCCCTGCCCTCTGACTGGACCTCCTTCCCTCTCTTTTTCTGGGTCTCTCTCTTTCTCTCTATCTATCTCTTTCTGTCCCTGCAGCCTGTAATTACCACAGCAAGCTTTGAAGTGAAGTGCAGCGAGAGGGGAGGAGGGTAGAGGAGAGAATGGGAGGCGGGGGGAAATTGTGGAGAGAGGAGAGGAGCTGAAGGGAGACAAGATGACACTTTTTGTTGTAGGATAAAAGTCTGTTGAGCATAAGAGAAATATCACTTTTGCCAGATGAAAACCTCATACGTCATATTTGGGTGATTTTACTTTGAAGGGTGATGCAGGTCCTCTGTGGGTGGAGAAAATCCTACCACCCTTGGCCTTTGAAACCCTTTCAAAAGTCCATGGTCAGTCTAACAGTATGTTTGGGTTAATTTGTGAAAGCTTAACACATTTGGAGATACAAGGTTTTCAACTGGCAGCAATGATTACACACCTCAAAGCATGCCCATATCCAGGGATGTAGTGGAGGCTATACCCACCTAAACTCAGCATATGCAATATTTGTATTTGTGGAACATTTTAATTTTTGCAATAGAGTTTGCCACCTTTAAGGTCCAGGACTGGACTATGGAGGTCATAGTCCTTATAATTTACCACTACACCAATGCCCATATCTTGAATATTTTACCCCCAGGTAGCGGGTAGGTAGATTTGGTCATTACATTCAAACTCCTCTAACAGTAGACTGAAAATTTCAATCTCTTTTAAGCGTTTTGTGCTATGAAGCTCCTCTCATTTTTATTGAGCAGTTGAGGCTCTTTATGATTGCAGATGTGCGTTTGGTTTTGCAAACTTTATACAGTAGACTAACTTTTAAGCTCACCAATCACTTTGATAGCTTGGGGAAAAGGTGTGTGTGTGTGTGTGTGTGTGTGTGTGTGTGTGTGTGTGTGTGTGTGTGTGTGTGTGTGTGTGCGCTGTTTGATAGTGAGTTCTTTCAGGGAGAGCATAATGTTTGTTGGTTCTCTTCTGGCAACCAGTGGATTTTAATTGCGTGAAGTTCTAGGAGAGAGTGTTGGAGAGAGCTCAAAGCAAGCACACACTCACACACACACACACACACAAAGATGTGCTCACACTCTCTCCAATGTCAAACTGACTGTCTTCCAGACACATTACTCATATCTCCACACAGGAGCTGGTCTGTCCACGTCCCCAACATTTTAATACGCTGAACCACGCTCCTTTGGCTTGTTGTTTGTACCGTGGCACCAAAAGCCAGGACATTTTTTCACAGCTGTACCTGGGCACTATGAGCCTTTGTCATGGTTTCGTAAGTAATTTTGTATGGATCAACTCCCTTCTTTATTGAGTGTTAAATAACTAATAAATAAAGTAAATTAGTGTTCTTGTCATAATTTAACTTAAACTATTAACCTTCAAACCTTAGCTTTTAATTTCCTTTAATGCACTTCAATGCCAATGAACTGGTTCTATGAGCAAAACATCCCAAACCATTACATCAGCTAATCAGCTAACTAATTTCCCCAAACTATAAACACTATTCACCTGTTTTCACACATGTTGCAGAGTGTTTGAACCTTTTGTGCAAACCTCTACACACAGATCTCTTCATAAAGCACAGGTTGCACCACGTGCTCCTTCAGGAAGCACTGCCATTCAGTATAATTAACTCCAGTCATCACAACATGAACTGAATTCACACATAATTCTCAAGCTGCAAAATTGTTAACACGGCAATCAAAACCTCAGGATGAAGAAAAAGGGCCACGGGTGAGTTGATATGCTTTGGAACAATGGATCCAAACAATGCAGAAAGAGCTGAAGTAAGAGGAAGAGTACAACTGAGAGGAAGAGGAAGAAGAAGGGCAAGGAGAAGATTTGTATCTGATGAGATCCGTGCTGCTGTAGTTGACCATGTCCTTGTCCATGGAATGACAAAGAGGGAAGCTGGGAAAAGAGTACAGCCAAAGTTGAGCCGCTTCATGGTAGCATCTATAATCCAGACCTTCAGAGAAGGAAACAGGTAATTTACTACTATCTAGGCTGCTGTAACATTGGAGCGCTGTACTCTGCTTACCTGCTGTTTGCTCTACTATAATACTGTGTGGAGCTGGGTGAAGAAATACATTACATTACTGTACTGTATCACATGAACTTGGGAGTTGTATTCATATTTTGTAAAAATAGATGACGGTAGCCCAACAGTTCCCCGCTACCTGGCCAGGGCTGACATTGCCTGTGATGTAGATGAAAACCTCTGACCCAGCCCCGAGGCAGGATGCTGAGGCAGATGAAATGTGATTTTTTTTTCTTTATGTACCAACTGTTTCTGTCTTTTTATTCCTTATTTTACATAGCTGAATACTTGGGAATTGACTTACGTATTTTTACATTTAGTTTTTCACCCAACTTCAGTTTACTGTGCATTCAGGTAATAACATTTTTGGAAATTTGATATAGTGTTCTGTTACCTGCACACTTACATAATGTATGAAGATTAAAGTAGCATGATGTTGCAAAGTATAATATAGTAAAAAAAAAATAAAGTAAATATATAGCTGTTGTTGGGAAAAAGCATGTGGTTCCTGATTCATTGCCTTAACAGGTTTTTATAATAGACACTACTGAATACCTATTACACTGGGGCGATCAATTCAAAACATTGTGTCTTTGCTTTTGTGTGCGATCTGAAGGCAATGTTTGATTTAAATGATGGAAGATAACATGTTTTTGAGTGTTTGATTTTGTCATAGAAGTTTGAGGTTTGTACAGATCAATCCACGTTTTGTGTTTGGTGTTTATAGTTTTGGGAAAATAGAGTATCATTTCAGGAAATGTGTCTTAGCTGTAGGGAAAAACTTTAATAAACTGATTCCCAAGGTAAAGTTTGACAGCGTGACATTTTATTTCCTTTGAACATTAGGTTATTAGACTGCTGTGGATGCAGGCATCAGCTGTAACACTGCGGTGTCTCTCGGCGTCTCTGCATCTGGTGTTTCCATATTAAAACCCTGAGAAAATAGGTTACATGGTTACCGTCTCCCAAAGTCAATACGAATCAACTGAAGCCCAAATATAAACAGCCTGGTAACTTGTCAACCTTTCCAAAAAGCTTATGGAGGTAAATTCACACAGTTTTGTTCGGGCCTGTGGAATAATGCTGTATTCGTAAAAAATTAGCATGATTGAGTGCACGTGTCAGGAGAAACCTCTCTATGTATTAGGAGACTGGAGTGCTGTGTTTGCAATTGTGCGAATTGTACTGTACACACACGTACAGACACACACACACACACACACGCGTGCATGCACAAACGTACAACGGAACGAGGGGAGTGTGAAACCCTGCACCTGTAATGGGGTGATAATGCTGAGTAAGAGAGATGCACACACACACACACACACACACACATTCATGCACACACACACCGGAGCGTGTAATGACTATAGCTCCATCAAAATGGCATGGGCTGCAGAGTGACCTAAATGGGTTAGGATTGCAGCATCATTGGTAATTACCAGTGAAAGCCTGGTGATATATGGCGCCTATAAACAGACTACAGGGGAAGACATATAGGCTAGAACACAGAGTTCTGTGAAGCTCTGCAGTCTGAGACACTTATCTGTCATTAAGAGACAGAGCCCGGAGCTGCACCACTGAACTACAGACTCACTTTGGAGACTCTTTGATTGTTCTCACCCAGACGTGTTTGGTTTCATACTGGGACCGTGCACAAATCTGGACTGAACCTGATTTTCTGATTTGATTTTTCCCAAAACTTGGAAAACTGTAGTACAGGGTGTCTGAAATGTCTGGAGTCAAAACCACTACGGTACTACCACAGGACTACAGCATTGCATGACAACTTCCAGACACTTCTGCAATCATCATACAACGTTTCTTTGTATCTTTGTTTCTTTGTATTCGACAAAGCATATACAACAGTGCTACTGTACTATGACTACTATCGACACACAGCAATAGAGTACCGTTGGTAAGGTAAGGTAACTATAAATGTAAAATGAGAGAGAAAGTTGAGAGGGGAGAGCAGATTTAGTTCATTCAACTGAAACTGAAGCTGAACTGGAGTTTATTCAACACAAAATCAATTACAAAAACTGAAGAAAATGTTTGCGGTGGCATAAGAAAGCCCAGAGGGATTTTGGTGAAAACCTCCCGCAGCAGAGGTTGAAGAGTCAATGATGAAAAGAAAAGAAAAACAGCCAAAGCTTCCCTTGCTAGTGTATTTAAGGCAGTTTGGTTTGTGAACAAATTCTTCTCTTCTAGAGAGCGCTATGACCCTTAGACCTGTGTGGGGGCACACATAGTTCTGCCTGCGTGTGTGTGTGTGTGTGTGTGTGTGTGTGTGTGTGCGTGTGTGCGTGTAACCACAGCTGGGTTTGGCTTGTGGCACTTGCCTTGCAGAGAGAGTGGTCATGCGTGTGTGTGCATGCATGTATGTTTGTGTGTCTTGATTGTCATTTAAAGACCTCATGCATTATTGATGCTCACACTATTAACACATCAGACCAGCAATAGATCCTTTCAGAGGCACACACACACACAGACAAGCAAACAAACACACATACACATGCGTATAAACAGCAGGTTTAAATACACTATGCTGAACCTCCTGGTGTCTGAATGGATTTCACTGAGGCTCACTGATAGAAAGCGCATCTATCAGTTAGAATGTGTGTGTGTGTGTGTGCGTGTGTGTGTGTGTGTGTTTGTGTGTGTGTGTGTGTGTGTGTGTGTGTTGAATGCTCATTTATCAGGTCACTCGCTGTAGCCAGGATTATGACCCTGACCTCTCCAACATCACTCATTGCATATAGACAGACAGACTGTGTTTGTGTGTGTGTGTGTGTGTGTGTGTGTGTGTGTGTGTGTGTGTGTGTGTGTGTGTGTGTGTCTAAATGACAGTGAGTGATGTTGAAGATGACACAGATATATTTCACACACATAACACATTAACACACACACTTGCATGCACACACACACACACACACAAACTCTGGCATGTTTACATTCAAACATATGCACACAAACACACCAATGCAAATCCACCCCAACACACACACACACACACTGTTCACAGAGACAAGCGTATATTCAGATATATACATAGGGTGCATACACACAAATTCACATCAAAACACATGCACACACAGATATGTTTCCACACACACATTGTCCTCACCCTCACCTCATTGGCAGTAGATCACCTGTCTGTCTCATATCCTCATTCAGACGACAGGGAAGCCTAATGATTATAGAGACCGCTCTGTTACCGGAAGGTCTCAGGTTCAATCCCATCAACAGCCATGTTTTCCTGTCCAAGTGTCCTTGACCACGACTCTAAACCACTACCTGCTCACTTACTGTTGTCAGCTCAGTGTAAATGTAATGTCAATATGCATCCTGCAGGGGGCACATGCAGAGTGACTAGCCTTGAGTTTGAAGATGGACTTCGATCGGACTTGGGGTTTCACCCTCAGACAGCCAAGGGACAGAGGGATGTGTAATCGAGAGAAAAAGCCAGATAGCTGAGAAGAGTGAGAGATGACAGAGAGAGAGAGTGAGAGAGGAAGATGTCCCTTGGGTGACCGGAGCACAGAAAGGAAGGAAGGAAGAAAGAAAGGTGATGGGTGAGCTGCAAAGATATAGATAGAACAGATATAGATTTTTGAATGATATTTTTGGATTGAAGCTGCTGATAGACAATATTTTATTCCAATACGCAATATCTTAAAAAAAATAAAAAGCAAAAACATTATTCACTGTTTCCCGGAGAACTCTATTTGTGGCAGGATGGAAAATCCTCTGAGAGCATTTAGATCATGGGATTGTACTGGAGATATATAATTATAGCTTTACCATGTAAGTCTGCTATAGTGCACTATTCTCTACAACCTTGTTATTCACAGTCCTGGCACTACCTCTGACACTAAATCAAATTTAAAAAATTAAATTAAATAATTTTCAGCACAAGTCCTCCTCCCTACAAAATAAAAGTGTTCTGATCGTATTTAACATTGACCTACCTGCCCACTCTGGAGTTATGGCTCATCATGGCTGGCGCTTGGTACTGCCTCTTCTTCACCGCCAGCAGGCTGCTGCTGCTGCTTAGAGACTACAATAGACAATATAGTGTCTCACACTAAGTTGGCGTCGCAACATCCCATTTTGCATTTAAGAAAGCACTTATTCGTATCGTATACGTTATATGCCATCACGCCACACAATTCTTCTTCACACTAAACTTGAATTGTGGTTTGTAGGCAACGTTATACGTTATATTTTGTTTTGCACGCCTGACATCTTGGCACTGTAGCCTAAGCTAGCATACCTGTCTCATCGTCACCATCAACGTCTGGCGCTTGTTCTGTAGCGTTACCTTCACTCTTAAGCCGCGAGCTTGTTTTAAACATAAGCAAGCTGCTGAGTTTGGCACATTAGGCTGCGTCAGCTTGTAAAGCTTTTTCTTTATTATTTTCAGCTCCCACTTTTCTCTTTCGATTTATTCGCATCTTCTACCTCCTGGGCTTCTGCGAGTGTGGCCTGCCCTGTGGTGTAATCTAAGTTATGCGTGACGTCCTACGTCGTCACGCTTCAGAGTTCAGGGGTCACACGGCGCGTGTGTCCGAGCTAGTCATGCTGTCATGTGAAGTTGATGTTGAATAAAAGTCATAAACGTACTTGCAGTAGTCGTCAGAGTTTTTTAAAGGACTTAACACGACAGCCTACATGATCTATTTATGAAATGATTGTGTTTACCGACCCTGTCACCGGCCCTTGCGGCCCAACAACCAGCCCGGCCCACCGGGAATCTTCACGTTTCTCCCGATTAGCCACTCCGTGCCTTCCTACTATAAAGAAACCTTTTTATTTCTGAGCAGGGGCGCAAGCTACAGAAACAGAACACATGGACAAGTAATAGGTAAAAGAACATTCATGAAATCATCTCACGAATAGAGGATTGACTACATTTTGGATTCTAAGAGAGACAGATTTGGAAGTTGGTTGTCGTCTCCAAGTGGAAGTTCTGGACGTAGTTTGACCTACAGGAAGCCGCCAGTTGGTACAGCCTCCCCCTTGCGTCTGCTGAATTTCAGTGGACTCCTCCACTGTAGTACAACAACAATGTAGCCAGCAAGCTAGCTATAGTGTGATGAAAATACAACGATGGAAAACTTTGAAGAAGAATACAATACAACACAGCAGGCCTGTGTAATTCATTCTGTTAAATTAAAAAACAAACACGTATAGGGTGACTCGTTAGCCATGTACGTTCCACCAACAAAACATTTTGGAAGGGCACAGTCTTGAATTAAGCCCCGCCCTGGACGGCTGCGACTGGTTTTCAGAAGTACAAACAGCTCAGGGCATTTTTTCCTCTATCCCACAACAATAAAACTCTCTGCCAGACCTTTCTCTTGCGCTTGTACAGCACTAAAACAAAGTGTGGAGAAAGGTATGGCCGAGTGAGACTACTGGTGAGTTAGCAACTTCAAGCCAGCGGTGCCCTGTCAGTAGCACAACAACTCACCCTTAGACACCACTGTGTCAACAGTGGCAATGCTTTTCTTTTGATGAACACTGACTGAGTCTGCTGGAGGTAGGACTGACTTTTTTATTGCACTCAAAGGAAAGGCAATACATTCTTTATTGGATTCTCATTGTTGGAATATAGTATCTATTCACTTGAATAGAGTTAAGCCCCCCTCCTTTTTGAGAAAGGAGAAAACAGAACAAAAAAGTACAAATTCAAGATACATCTATATTAATCTTATGTTCCAAGTCTCTGTGTGGTATTTCTATTGATTGCTACAATACAGAAGGGCCTTCTCTGTTTCTGTATCATATTCATCATATCGGAGGTGGATGTAGCTGACTGGCTGATATCCAATTTTTTAATAAAATGTTGGCCTGTTATATTGGTGTAACACTAGCAGACAGTGGGTTATGGATGGAGGAGATAGCTGGCTATAAAGGTTCATTGGGAGAAAATGTACAGAGGAATAGTGAGTTGGAAATGTAGTGAGGGAGAGGGAAAGATAAGAGCGAGAATGTCTTCATTTTTAGCTTGCGTCACGTTTAATCCCCCCCCCCCCCCCCCCCCCCCCTTATTTATATTAGAAATGTTGCATCCTATTATTACGACTGTATATTTGCCACTGCAACAAATCGATTTCCCCACGGGGATCGTTAAAGTTTCATCTTATAAGAAGAGGAAGATTTTAGTTTTGGGGAGGTGGGGATGTAAAGAAAGATGAGAGGAGCAGGGAGGAGATAAGATGGGAGGAAGTCAGGATAGAGAGATGTAGACAGAAACAGAGAGAGAGAGAGAGAGTGATTGGGGGTCAGTGGTGCGTAGCAGCTACCAGCCCATGTTGTCATTGACAGGAAGTGAAGGGTACATGCTTTCCTTGAACCAACTTATCCTGTTGACCTCATGGGGGACAGTGTGTGTGTATGTGTGTGTGTGTGTGTGTGTGTGTGTGTGTGTGTGTGTGTGTGTGTGTGTGCGTGTGCGCTACAGACAGTGGTATTGTGGATTTGCGGTCTCTCTCTCCCAGGTCTGGAATGAATGGTGCTCTCCATGGTTTGGTTTCACCCCAGTGAATCCACACACTGAGCTAAAGGCATACCTATGGGGCCGTGTGTGTGTGTGTGTGTGTGTGTGAGAGAGAGAGAGAGAGAGAGAGAGAGAGAGAGAGAGAGAGAGAGAGAGAGAGAGAGAGAGAGAGAGAGAGAGAGAGAGAGAGAGAGAGAGAGAGAGAGAGAGAGAGAGAGAGAGGAACAGAAAGATCTATCTTGGATTGCATGCTGCATGCAGAATTCAACCAATATAAGCTGATACCAATAGCAATATTCTTGGAATGAAGCATCATCATCGTTATCATCATCAAAAAAAACTATTATTGCATACTTGCATCTGATCAAAAGCCCACATTAAAATCAATTTAGATTAAGGGCTTTCCACAGACAACCAGTGTATGTAATCAAACAAACTGCATCACATCCATCATGCTGGAGGAGGATGACACTGACTGGCAGATATCTGATTTTTAATAAAAGAACAATATTTGGCCTGATATATTGGTCTAACCCAAATGTACATAGACAGAAATTTAGCATCTTTTCTCATTTTTTTGGCTGTTGTGTTGGCAGGAGAAAGGAAAGTAGCACTTCAGGTCATTACCAATATGCTGAGAAGAGAGTGTGTAAGGAAGGATGAAACCACTCATTACTGTGGACTCACACACACAGGCATACACACTCACTCTCACACACACACACACACACACACACACACACACACACACCAAGATATACACACATGCATGCACATTCAGACAGATGTAGGCATACACATGGCCTCCTGATACCACTTATCTCTACACACACTCACAGGCGCGCGCACACACACACACACACACACACACAGGCACATACAGATAGATGTACGCATACACTTACAGACAGAAGCGTATCCTGTGTAGCTCAAATGGTAGAGCAATGCACTGCCAGGGATTTGATTATTTTATGGACACACACATACACACAAGCATATGCAGACAGAAACACAAATCACAAATCCCACAAACACACATAGAGATATAGGTACATCCACTTTCTACACACAGATACACAGACAGACAAATGCAAATGCAGACATAAAATAGAGACTCTCTGGCTAGATGAACGGGGCAGTGAGGTTTATCCGAGGGAAGTTGTCCTCTACACTTCCTCTTGTCGCCTAAATGCTCTGCCTGTTTATTCCTTTCTCCTCTGTCTTTCACATAAGCAGCCTCCCAGTAGCTTTTTCCAGCCTTACAGTATGTCTTAAGCCTTCCTGCAGGCTGTGCTATTTTGGCCATCTTTGGATACAATTTCACCATCCCAGACAACATTTTCACAGATTGGCCAAATTATTTGGTTGTGATCGATTGTCGTCAGTATTGGATGGTTAGGGGTGGGGGACGATCAATAAAGTGACCCTGTCTAATTTTAGGCCCCCAAAAAGTTCTGGCATTGTCGGAAATGTTGTGGTATTATGGTGTAGTGTGGTAGGTGTTCCAGCTCTCAGTCTATGATGACATGCTCATATGCCAGTATGGATGTAAACGACAAGGACAAAGGACATTGAACTAGGATGTAGGCTGTAGGATGAAGGATGTAGGATGTAAGTAAGACCTAGGATGTAGTAGAGGATGCAGACACAAGGTTCAAAACAGTGGATGTAGGTGCAGGATGTAGAATGTACCACGCAGGATGCAGTACATAGGATGTATTCCGCAGTCTATACACACACATAGGATGTAACACAAGGACACAGGATAAAGGCTGGAGGATACAACAACACAAGATGTAGGATGGAGGTTGCAGGACACAGGAAGTAGGATGTGAGCTGCAGACCACAGGATGTAGGATACATGATGTAGGACACAGGATGTAAGACACAGGATGCAGGATGTAGAACACAGGGTGTAGGATGGAGGATGCAGAACACAGGATGTAGGACACATGATATAGAACATAGGATGTAGGACATAGGATGTAGGACACAGGATGCATGATACAGAACACAGGATGTAGGACGCATGATATAGGACATGATGTAGGACACAGGATGTAGGATGCAGGATGTAGGACACACGATGTAGGACGCAGGATGTAGAACGCAGGATGTAGAACACAGGTTGCAGGCCACAGGATGTAGGATGCAGGATGTAGGACACATGATGTAGGACACACGATGTAGGATGCAGGATATAGAAGACAGGATGTAGGACACAGGATGTAGGATGCAGTAGGCAGAATGTAGGACACAGGATGCAGCCTTATTATGATAATAGTACAGGCTGACGTAGATACAATAAATGTAAAAGACTTTGGGGGTGGGGGGTCAACCACACAACCAAACCAACCACTTTTGTGCTTACACATACAGAATACGCATGCATCGATGTGAAACTTATTCTATTTATCATGCACGGCACCAGCGTGTGTTGACTAATTACATTTTTCTGGGCTTTTCATATGGTTATCCGCTTGTCGTGGGACATCCACGCCAGAAGGCAAATCAAACCTCCGCTGTTACCTGTGATTGAGTATTGGGGGATTTCGCCACAATATTGTGCCTTGGAAATTACTTTTTCTTCTCCGGC